>JBBMJY010000003.1:15867887-15947544 GCA_037833715.1 Toxotes lorentzi
TGTTTGTGTAGTATTATTTTAAGCAGACTGTGTTTTTCTATTGTTGTGACTTCGATGAAGTTCAGAGCACATTTTATGACCAATTCATGCAAAACTTCACATAATCCCAAAGGGTTCACATACTTTTTCTTGCCACTGTACATATACAGTATTTCTTTTTGTGTGATAAAGACTGCATTATGTGTTGTAAATCATGTACTGTGCACCTTGCTTTTCTTTAAGTGTGAACAGACTTTTATCTTCTGTCACTCCCAGCATCTTGATGCACGAATCCATGATTTTTCCCACTGTTGTTTCCTTCGGGGTTCTAAGGTGAACTATCCTCTCTGAGGCTGCAACACAGGATGACAATCAGAAGTCATGCAGAGGCCTCACATACAGTAAGCATCCGTTATGAATATAAAGCTGCAGCTGTGCCGCAGGCTTGATGGTGCGTGGTGTAACCATATGTACAATAAGTGGATATTTCTAATACAGTCTAAAGCTGTGTGCTCAGACACACATACAGTATGTACATAGTCCATTGCACTTCTTTTAATGTTCACATCCAACATATGGTGTAATTTCCCCATGTTTTTTCAGTTTGTCATATGTTGCATATATTAAAACCAAACTTAGTTACTCACCATTAATAGTGATTTCTATCAGCTGAGAATTCCTCTGTACTATGTAGTTCTGGCTGTTGTTTCTATTATGGAAAAAGCCAAGAGATTAGAATATGTAGCTGATATTGTTATTTGTTTGAGATATTCAGTAGATTAGCACTAAATGAATAAGTGAATGGGGGGGGTACCTGAGTTTGAGGGAACGTCGACTCATGCTCAGGCAGCTTACATGCGGAACAGACTTAGACTTGCTCATTGATACCAATGTTTCAGTGAACGTCTCAACGTTATTGGGCCCTAAGGACTCTAACAACCGAAAAAAGAAACACTGTTAAACATCTCTTTAACAGTCTTCATTATTATCCGGAAAATGTTTATTTGTCGTGTTGCAAAGATGAAAGTGTACCAAGCAGAGAGTCCAGTCTCTGGGTGATGGTGCTGGGAGGGTGCAGCTCATTATAAATAGCCGACAGCAGCTGCTCTCTATCTTCTGGTGTGGTGATATGGAGGATGTCCAAAGTGTTCACACCTACTGAAGCTATGTCTGTGCCACACAGTTTTGCCTCTGAAAGAAAAACGTTTTGTCATGCACCTACAGTACATACCACAAGAAATCTGAGAGATGTACTGTAGCCAGAAAACCATAATTCATAGCAACAATTTGAAAAAAGACCCAGGAAACATAAACACAAACATAAAGAATCATAAACAGTTTTTGTTAAAAAAAACAAATTTGTTTTACCTCTGATGAAAGGGAGACATTTCTGCAGTCCAATATTGGTAAACCACTGGCAGACTTCATCTGTGTTCAGTTCCCTGAGAGATTTGGCCACTTGCCTGTTCATGTCCTGGGGAGAGGGAGAGGTTACATACCTGCTGCTCATACTACATCCTGCATTGGCATGGAGCAACGGTTTTTCTAAACACACCACTACACTAAAACATGTTTTACGCCCTATATTATTTTATCATTGCACTCTCCACACAGGCAATATACTCTTTTAACCATTGCTAGGACAGGATACAGTTACATACAGTGTGTGTGTGTATGTACATGTATTTAAATGTATTATATAAGTATTAAGTAAGTAAATAAGTACATAAATATATGTAAATGTTTTAAATTTTCTCAGGAATTGCCCCGTGAGCGGGGACATAATGCACAAAGATGATTCAGACTCAAACTGGTGCACGCAAAAACCTATTTAGTGGGTGGCATTGAGACATCGAGACAAAACATGGTGAAACTCCAAGGAGATTCATCATTTTCTGTGTCACTGATTCATTCAAAGAAAGTATGACTGTGTTGGATATCCATGTTTCGGCATATCACAGCAAATAAACGCATTTGTGTGTTTAACCGTAAACAAATGCTTAAAAAAAGACAAAGAAATGTTTACTTTAGCGGTTAACTTAAACACAGGTTTCTATGTAATTGTTGCCTTAGTCACAGACTCTCTGTTTATGGTGTTCATGAGAAGAAAAGTATTGTTCCCTGCTGCCAGCAGAGGCTTTACAAGGTGACTGTAGAGTGATTAGATTAAAAAAAAAAAAAAAACTTATTGGATCATAATTCACTAAAACCACATAAATAATCCATAGTCATTTGGTCCAATTTGGGGTCCCAGCGTGGGGCTCTAGAGATGTTGCGTAAATGTCTCATATGTAATTGATGGGGTACTAGAGGAAAATAAGACAGCTGATAATGCATGGAGATAATAAGTGCAGGACATGAGCAATTTGCCTTTAAATTTTTTTTTTTTTTTCTGTTTTCCGTTTTGTGTTTCAGCTAACACATGGATCGCTAAGGATACGAGCAATCTTGCTTGGCAAATCCTGGACACGAAGACGAAAATCCTGAGACTATTTGCAGAGTCATTGTTTTGACAGATCAAGGGAGCTGGGAAATATAAACAGAGCATATTCTGTAATTGCAGCAGCTCTGGGCTGTGCGCTGATGCCACCCTGAAGGCCCTGCTTTAATGGTTTACAGTACCTTCTCAGGGAAGTTTCCATTCTGATCCTTAGACTGAGGCATATATGATGCTGCATGAAAGCGGCATAAAGAAAAACAGAATTGTAAAGCACTCTTTGAATCCAATATCAATCATAACAGCAGTATTACTAGAACAATCTCATCTGGCCAGAATGTATTACTACCAGACTCACCAACAGTTATGCGTCGTTGTCGTGGCGACCCCCCCTCTTCCTGGTGTTGGTCCGCGGCATGGTTTAGAGCATTGAAGGTGGTGCTCCTGGCTGGTGTGTCCCCAAGACTGCAGGAGCGAGTTATCGGTCTCTGTCATGTAACACACGTTTCAGCTAACATTACACCAGAGTCCAGCCCAGTCTAATCAATTTACAGTCAGTCTGTATTTTTAACGTCATGAGTGGTAATATGCAGTCACAGTCTAAATCAGATAAGGCACATTTCTTTCAGGAATGTGCAGTGACTCTGTAGATATGTTTAAATACATTAAAGGTGCATGTGTGGGCCTTGCTGGCCGTAGATGGAGCGTGTGATGCACAGTATGAAGAGATCATGAGAAAACATTTTGGGCAAAAAGGTTCACTGCATGGTCTTAATACCCTTTGGTGAGAAAATGTGTCCATGTTGGCAGCGTGAGGAAGCCGGCGAAGTTCAGCCTTCAACATGTCAGAGCAGCTCACGTCTCTGTTGCTCAGGTCATCTGCGCAGCAATAGAGAAGATATGTCAACAAATGCACAAGAATACATCTCAGATCTGCATCTGTACATCAAACAGAATACATCTGTTTTAGTTAGTATGTTAAAATAAACCTTTCGACAAAGTCTTTGTTTTCAGCCTTTTAAGCCACTCTGTTCTTATGGTTTTACGCCTGTCTCTGCCTTTTTCTGGTGTTCAGGTCACCAGGTCTATTTGCAGTGCGTTAACTGGTGCTGATACTGGACACAGCTAGACGGGGTTGCTTGGCAACCTGTCAGACAAACTAACGTTCGTCTAGTTGATGACATATTTCTCTGACAATCCATGTCCTTTCCCACAGAAAGCACATATTCTTACATTTTCCAAATGTCACTTGGTCAGCGAGCAGATATCTTTTTTTTTTTTTTCCTGCTATCATAACAAGCAAGACGAATGAGGCTGAGAATATGGCATTCAAAGCTAAGCGCCGGTTTTCTCAGGCAACACAGCTCTGTGATGTGATCGTGATAGATGTTGGAATGTTTTCAGTTCTGAATTATAACTGCTTTAACTTTTATACTTTCACAAATTGAAGCATCAGGACCCCCTCCTCCCTTTACCGTTAAAAAAAACAAAAAAAAAAAAACAAAAAAAAAAAACAGTAGTCTTTTCAAACAGTTTACAAACAAAAAAAATTCTGGCTAATTTCTTAAACACATGTTTTTCATTTCAGGGGCCTGTTTCTGAAAGGCTGGTTTGACATGGATGGGAATTTAGATGGAGTCAGAATCAGATAAGACAGTGTAATTGGTTTATGTGTGTCAGCAGTGGAATCTTGTCTGGGTCCTGGAGAGACAGTGGAGCACAAGGAGGGTGTGTGTGTGTGTGTGTGTGTGTGTGTGTGTGTGTGTGTGTGTGTGTGTGTGTGTGTGTGTGTGGTGGGGGCAGCGAGTTGGCACTCTCTTCATTACCTGGCTGGCCCGTGAGTCACTCTGTGGAGGATCATGAAGTCTGGCCTACAGCTAGCAAATTCAGAACACTCTCCATGCAAAACACAACTGTCTTTACAAGAACAGCCAAGTGAGAAAAGTGATGAGTCTCAGCTAAGCATGAAGACATGTAAGAGTACCCTCCTCTAGCTGACCTCAGACATAACAGAGCGTCTTAGAAATTCCGAGAAAATGACTTCCAGTCGCTCTGTGACTTCTTTTCTACCATGCATGGGAGAAGGGACACAAGATGGAGAGCTGTCTGAGAATGGTAATGGAGGGTAGCAGTACACCCACCCTACCACAGCCATGGGCAGACTTCACACAGCCACAGTCTTCCAGGAAAAGCCCAATCAAAACAAAGAAGGACAGGAAATTTAGGGCAGGCTCAGGGACACAGTCTGATGTTGCCTTAAAGGGTGAAATCACCAGTAACGGAGAGATCACAGTCTCAGCTGTGCTCAGTCAGGACAAGTCAAAGCTCTCTCACCCTTGACTGTTTAGCACAGACAACACATTGCATCCTTGCTCGCATACACACGGAGGTAGACGGTAGATGGTGCGTGACAAAGTTTGACAACTGTTCACACACAGACACACACACAGGGTTAATGACAAAGCAGACCTTTAGAGTCAGAACTTTTCAGCACATTTATGTAATGGATAGGCAAACGCGATGCTTATCGTTCCAGTATTATTGTCCTCCTGGTTTAAGAAGAAAGTAAGCTCTTTGAGAGACGACTGAGGGAGGAGAGTATGCTGAGTCACAGGAACCCAAAACCTGGGAACCGCCTGCCCAGCCACGCACTGGGAATACACACAATGGCTAAAAAGGGATTCCAACAAAGGGGAACTTCTGCAACTCCCAAAGGAGACGTTCGAGGTACTGTAGCCATGTCACATAATGACTGCAATTTCATCTGAATGGGGACTGAGATCAAAACGAAGAGGCTCAACAGCTGGATGAAGCCGACCATCATCTGTTGCCATTTACCTCTCACCTAGAGTTTGCCTAAATGGAAACAGAAAGGTTTAAATTCCAATAATTTGTGATTTTTACCTCAAGAAAACTCACCCAAGTTGTGCTCCGTAAATGACAAAAGATTTATTCCAGTGCTGAAGCTCCCTGTGTAGCGAAAGAAACCAAGACAACAACTGTGACCAAAAAAAAAAATGCTTTTAAATAAAGAATCTTAAAGAGACACTCCAATGTTTTGGTAAATAGCTGGTTTTCTTTTTCTTTTCTTTTTTTTTTTACTTGAAGAACAATGTCAAATTTATCAGCAGACATTTTGAATTGTCCTTAAGGAAAAGCACAAGTGTTGTTAGTGACATTAATGACGGCATAACAGTAATGTATTTAAGTTTCCCAATAAGCTGTGACAGTGAGCCAGCGCACACAATGCCACAACCGTGAAATTGAAGCAGCTAAATGGAATTCAGGGATCACTGATTTCATTACTCATACACGTCCTTTTATTACTTTGACATGTCAAAATGTCTTCTCTGGCAAAGGGCCTGACTGTCCTTGGCTAAACATCAAGAGCTACGTCACTATTGAACACTCAGAAGCTAATTTGGCATCAGTCTTCTTATCTGTCTCCTTGCAAACAACGGCATTTCCTAGAATATCAGAGTCTTGCATAAAGTGTAAATTTCAGTGAAACAGCGCTGGACATGTTATCACTGTTAGACTCACTTCTCTGAGGGTTCTCAGGGAGAGGAGCCACCTGGTAGGCGCTACGCAAGAACCTGGGCTTTGTTTCCTCTTTATCCTCCTCTTTGTTTGGCACAACCTCTCTTTCTTCTCCAAATTGATCACTTAGGCCTTTTTCAGGCTCAGCTGCACCATCAGCACCGAGCCCATTCTCAGCCAGTGCGAGCCCCTCCTCCGTCTCCTCCTCGTAACTCTCCTGATCACCAGCGGCAAAGCTTCCATTGCTGCCAGACGTATGTGCCACACTTTCCTCTGAGTTAATGTCGAAGAACTGATCGTCGTCAACGACATCAGAGGGCGTGGGTGGGATCAGATTAATGACAGGTGGTGTCAGGAGGCTTCCAGAAGCCGGCGTGCTGTCAGTGCCGCTCTCATACAGCAGTGGGTCTTCCTCCTCCTCTTCATCATCTTCTCTGCTGGTAGAAGTGACGGCCGGTTCGGCCTGAGGTCGTATAGGGAGAGAAGACAGATGCCTCAGTCGCCTCTTTTTCAGAGCCCTTGGACAGGCAGAGACAGAACTGGCTGAGCGGGCCATGCTGTTTCTTGGGGTCAAGAGGTCCTCGTCAAGCAGGCTGAAGCCGGTATTAACTATCCCCAGATCCTCCACTGTAATCTGGATAGCCTCCTTCTCACCTGATCCCCGCTGATCCAAGCGTGGATGCTGAGGGTCCCCATTAATCTTCATTTCCTGCTCCTGCAGAGGATCCTTCTCCTCACCTCGCAAACACGAGCAGCAGAACAGCCTGCCTGAGAGACGCTGAGCGTTCTTTCTCCATGGGTGTCTACGAGGCCGCTTTTTCTCTGCATTTGCACTCGCCATAGCAGTGACTGTCTGACCATACACCTACTATACTGCTAAACACGCCATTCTTCACTTCACGATCAAATAAACCTCTGCAGACTGAGGAGAAGATAAACAACCATCCCCTCCCCTGGGATATAAAAACTGCCCTGTGATAGAAGCCACAGCATCTGCACACAACACTCATCTGCAGCATGTGTTGCTTAGGAGAGGAGTAAAAAAAAAAAAAAAAAAAGGACCAATTCATGGTCGCTGGGTCAGGTGAACACTTGAAATGAATGCTGGGCTTAATCAGCATGCTTTGATATGTTAAGCAGCATCATTGTACATACAGTTCTGGTTTCAAAGGGCTGTAATAAGACAGCAATAACCTGCCAAAATAAAATCACGGCATGAACAAAATGTAATGTAGATAATAACAAGAAAAGTAAAAAAGGCTCAAAATAGAATTAGTGATGCATTTGTATAATTTTAGTGTGTGTTTGTGTTTTAGTGCATGATACAGGGCATTTGATTATAAGTCAGTGTTCAGTTTCTCTGCAGGTCATCTGTCGGGGACCAGCAGCATTTTTTGGAAACAGGTGAGAATATGTGCTGGCGGATGCTTGGCTCCTACAACCCCTATGGCATCAGATGACATTTCCTTCATTCCGCAGGCCCAGTCCTGTTCTCTGCTACATGATAAGTCACCCAGCATCAGCTTAAAACCATTTTGCCACACCACCCACACTGAGGGTTTGCATGAAAAGATGATATCCATGTTTTTCTCACGCCCAAAAGTGACAGTGATGGAAATGATTAGTCCTCCAGCGGTATCCACCTCTCACCTTGCGTTCTCTCTTTGGAGCCAAAAGGAAGCTGCTGCTGTTTGTTTCTTTAACTCTGCCGCTACTTGCCTTAGTTTCTTCCAAGTCTACCCCCTGTCATTTACCTACCTGTGTGTGAAATCCAGATTTCATACCCTGCCTCCCACGAGAGTTTTTAAGTTATTCTACATATCTTTCTTCTGTTGTAAAAACAAGTGCCAATGTATTATGTTACGCACACTCATATGGAAAATGCAGCTCTATGTTTAAATTAAAATCCACCACAAAGGTTGCCTTAATTGGGGTTTTAACAACACTGACTATTTTTTCCCCAAATAAAATTATGCTACTGCATGTCAACTATTTGTTGACATGCAGTAGCATAATTTCAGCACGCTGGCAGCAGATATAAGCAGATCATTCTGTTTTTTTGTTTTTGTTTTTTTTTATAGCTATTCTGAACTCTTCAGGTAGTAAAGTTCCAGAAAGACTTTGTTGCTAGGCACCAATTACTGCACCTCGAGGTAATTTCAGTGGGAGGTAAGCTGACTATTGACAGACTTTGTGCAGAGCTGAAGACTCTTTGTAGTAGAGTGAAAAGTGCTTTTATACCCCTGTCACTCAGAGATCCACATGATGGTTTCCACTGGGAGAAAATGTGATGTGAAGTGAACAATACGGCCTCAAAAATTAGTAGCAGATGAGAAACTAGCACTAGCACTGGGTTCAGTGTACCTCTGATTTGAGCATGAAGTTAAAAGACCAGAATGCAACAGAAGTGAGGAGAACATGCATTAGAGAAAAAAAAAAGGAAATCTGCCCTCCACTTAAAAACAGCTGCAAACCATTTTTGAAATTAAACATTCAAGTGAAAAAAAAAAGTAATGTATGTAAATTGAATGATTGTGCATTGTTAAACCATTGTGCAGCAGAGTATAACTCTCCATTTGGAAGTAGGGGTCTGTGACATAATCCTGGTCAATACTGCGTGCCCAACAAAGGGGGGCAGTAGTGAGCGGATGCACAACACTGACAGGACATAAAACAGAACCTACCACTTCTTAGAACAACCTCCTCTGGTATTCACAAGTCTGGATAAAATTAAACCACACAAGTGCTTTTCATTCGCAGCCTAGTGAGGTCGGCTTTCATGATATCTTGATCTGGTATTTGCAAGAATATCAAGTTTTGTCATAATCCTTTTTACATGTTGTTTGAATATACATAAGCGGTAGGGGAACGAAAAGATATATGTAGGATTACTGTTCCGTCTCCTTTTTACGGGTTGTGTTTGAAATTAGCTGAAAATCTGTGACCTTACTGGCAGATTTATGAAAAATGAGTTCCTTATGATAAATGTTGAGAGACAATGTAAGTGACGGAGCAGACAAAGATGAATGCCTCACAGCTGCCATAGCCAGGGGCCATTTGTGGGAGAGATGACTGAGACAGACATTGAATCCCACTAGTCTCCACTCTCTGAGTGACGATATCAATTTTAAACTCTATTCCAAATATTTCTTTAAGTCAGCCTCGTGGGTTTGTGTGAGTTTCTACATGCATTTGTGAAGTTACATCACCGGACTTCATTGCACTTAGTGAGTTATTCTACATGTCCAGATATAGGTCTGTGAGTATCTGAGCATGCTCTGAGTGTGTTTTTGCTGGTCTCACAACCAGAGAGTGGTAGATTCTGGACAGCCCCCAGACGGCTGTGCAGCCAACATCAACACCAGCCCTCAGCTCTGGGAGGGCTCCTTTTTAAAACACCATCACCTCTTGCTCAGTTGCAGCACTATGAAACATGTTGAACATTTCCTGTGACAGACATGTTTCCATAGGCTTCAAGAATCTGGGTCCGTAGTCAGGCTATGGGCTGGACTAATCAGTAGTCCTGTGGTGAACATGACCCTGTTTGGCCATACAGAGAACTCACACACACACACACACACACACACACACACACAGACTCACAAAAATGAGAAAGAAATAAAGGCTTTTTCTCTGGTCTAATTCACAGGAGAGGAGAATGCTTCAACCAGTCTGTAATTGCATTTACTAAACAAGACAGCAGCATGAGTCACTTTCCAGAGCCACGGAATGTCACCTCTTCCTGTGAAACCAGGAGGAATGGAGGGCGTTATTACTTCGGAATAACATCCACTGCCCTCTTTATATTGTCAAGGATGTTGAGCAACCGCGGAGGGCCAAACAACACCGCGGCATTCTCAGAGCAGCGAGGGGGGTCTGCAAAAAATAAGCATATTCGGCCGAGGATGTTGAGTTCCTGATTCAACAGATAGGTCAACACATCACGAATCCAGCCTTTTCACCGCAGAGTTTCTCTTAAACAGATGCGTCCATTTTGCTTACACAGATCTTCCTGTTTGTGCTTGCCGCCACCGAACATCTTGGAAGTCAGACTGAGTGTGCCAAATATTTGCAGTTTCCCCTGTGGCTGATACCTAATAGCATGAGAAAAGGAGTTTGGTGGGGAGGGGGGGGAGAGGGCACTGACCTTGAGAACTTCTGCGTTGAACTTTCCCCTCCACCCCTCCACCCCTCCACCCCTCCCTCAGCCGCCAGTCCTCCGCTCCCTAATCAATTACTGTTGGCAGTCAGGAGACCACCAATGATTAGCAGCAGCAAGACAGACGTGGTTTTTTGGGGGGGGGGTGGCGCGTGGGGGAAAGGAGAGGAAAGCGGTCCTCCGAACGGCTTTGATCAAAACGCTGCCTCGAGAAAAGCAAAATGCAACAGGACCCCCCTGGTTTAAATGACCCTTGAACAGTTTTATTTATCTACGAGAATCAAAGACGGCACCCTTTTGTATTGTGCGTCTCAAGCTGTCACACGTGAGCGGGCAGCTGCAGATCCCAAATATTGTTTACACTCGAACATGCACAGTAGAAACTGTCCGAGACCGACAGGCTTTAAGACGACAACACAGAAACGCCACACATAAACACAAACCTTTTTTTTGTTGCACAGGTCTTTGAAGCAGGAGGGAAATAATTTACAGGCTGTTTTTTTTTTTATGAGAATCTGTGCTGTTCCCACGCCCAGTGTGGCAGGAAAGCTCAACGAAATCATTTGTCTTAGATTGGCTGATTGGCTTGCTGGAATCTGAGCATGTCTTTGACGGTGATGGAAGTTTAATTTGAGGAGAGGAACTCTCCCACCACACCCACCCAAACCCCCCCCCACACCCCCCCCCCCCCCGCCACTTCCATCCTCTCACTTCAATTCTTTTGCTCTCTTTTTCTCCCCATCTCCTTTCCCCCCCCATTCTCCCTTCCACCTCTCTCTGCTTTAAGTTTATAGCTTTATCTTTTTTATAGAGTGAGAGTGAGACAGACAAAGAAAAGGGGCCCACACTCCTGCAGACGTCAGAAATGTTTGTGTCCTTAATTCTCCCTTCTTGTTTAATGGCCAGGAGCAAGACAGTTTATGTACGGGGAGGGGGGGGAGATATGCACAGAGAGAAAGATTAAATAAAGAACGATAAAAGAGGAAAAGAAGAAATAAAAAGACAGAAGATATGAGCCGGAGAAGCATGGACACAATAGCCCTGACTCCATACAACACAGCAGACTGCAGCAGGCTCACACAAACCTGCTTTATAAGATGTGGCTTCCTCCGGGGCTCTCCATGGCTAGTCCTTTCTCCAACTCTCCCTGCACACAATTAATGGCATTATGAGCACCACTGGAAAGCTTGGACTAAACACTTGTGTCTACAATTTTCCCATGGGAACACCATTTTGTGTCGATGCCAAGCGCTCTGAAGTGATGCGGTTATCTCTTCTCACTGATGTTCTCCTTCGGGACGCGTGCTGTTGAGATAGCTTTGAGGAAATAAAGTGAAATCAAATTAAGTTTTATCTGTAATTTCAGAGCAAACAAATATTATCATGATACATCACTGAGCAGTGCAGACTGGACTCTGACTCGGGACAGTTTTGGAATCCAGTGTGTGGTAATGTTTTCCTTGCTGGGTTTTTCTTTGTCATGAGATGTGTTTTTTTTTTTTTTTTACAGCCGGACAAGTATGGTCACTGTGATGTTCGCAGCCGGAGCATCTGAGCCTCATCAGGCAAGCATTTCAAAGCTGCTGTCATGGGCATTTAGAAAGGGGCAGACCAAAGACAAAGGCCCACTATTGGCAACTTGTCCACTTGGTAGCCCCTTTGAGGTTTCCTAACGATGCCTGTGCCCTCATAGAAATCACTGCAAATTAATTTTAACACTCAGTGAAAAGACAGATTAGTGCCGAGAGGATGGCACAAAGGGTGTTAAATATGGCAAGCAGCATGCTGTACCACAGGCCAGGCCTGGGACACATTACCCACAGCTGCCAACACTGACCTATTTTCACAAAACCAGCTTAAAGATTTTTAGCATCCTATATTGTGCAGAGGCCCTGCAAAGCACACCATTGAAGTCTTATCTGCATGACCCCCTTTGGGCACGGTGCCCTTTGATGCCTCTCATAAATGCAGTGATGGGGTTCTAATTAAGTGTGGCAGGTTATTAGATGTTCCATATTGATCTGGAAACTTAGGGGCAGATGTTTGCAAGAGACAACCAGGGGGAAATAGCTCTATAAAGAACACAATCAAGGGCCCAAACTATTGTGCTGCAGACTTTAGTGACAAACACGACCCGCACTCTTAAACCAAGAGAGAAAAGTGATTTCAGATTCAATTATCTTCTTTGCAGGAGGAAATAGTGAGCAGATGGCAACAATAGTCACGGGCCTCACCACAATCAGCACTGTTCAGGGACATCTTTTCTTTGGGATAAATTTACCGTGGCCTCATGAGGTTTTCATTGAAGTATTAGCACTAGGAGGTGAAGCTTGCCAACAGGTCAATGGCATTAGAGACATGACAGAGGTCCAAAGCATCAGAATATAATATGTAAACGCCTTCTGACACCATAAAAGATTTTCTTTGTCTGCTTAGATTTTGTCAGTTTGATTCTCAGGGAGAAAATGATTTTTTTTTTTTTTTTTTTTTGTCTTGTGCTTAATTTCTTTTAACTTCCTTGACTGCATACCATTTCATGTTAAACAAGTATTGACATGGTTGACCAACATTTATACACATCAGCATGTAGGTCAGTCAGGAAAAATTATCCCCTGTCATGCTATCAGTTGTAATCTAAAGGAATGTAAATACTGGCTGACCAGTTAAACGTTACACGGGTTTGTGAGTGTTTTTGATCAGGTCATGAGATGACTAATTTGTAGTTTACACAGTTCATGGGAGAAATTTATACGGACAAAGACTTGGAGACGAGTCAGAGTTTGTCTGCTGGCTATGGGAGCAGAGCGAGGACCACATTTAAACGACGACCAAGTTTTTTTTGTTTTTTGTTTTTTTTACACAAATAAATCACCTCCATTTAAGGCCACATAAATCTGATCCTTTGGAAGATTGGCGACCCTTTTTGGGAGCGCAGGCTCAGCTTCTAATTAGATTCATGCCATGGCTGAATAAGAAGGGAATGTGTTTACTTTTTGGAAATAGCCATGAATTAAACAAATGGGACCAGGGAGAAATTCTGAAACCATTTTATTGAGTAAGAAATAAAGAGAGACTCAGAGAGTTCTAACAGACAAGTTATCTACGAGACTCTCAAAGTGACTTACAGTTGTTTATAAAGCAGCTATTATACTGTGCTTAGCCCTGCTGTAACAGTATAGCTCCCTTTTGTCTTTGGATTGTCTTTAACATGAGGCCAAAACGTTCTGTAATAAACAGTGGCTGCAATATATACAGCTGCCTGTGCAGCAGTCTTCAGTCTAATGCTTATTGTGGATAATCACTCATTATTGTCAGCATTTGGTAATGTATCTGCACTGCCATATGTATATAGATTAGTAGTGGGGGGTTTGCAGTGACAGGGATGTTAAAGGAAAAGGCTAAAATATTTGCAGGGTGCTGCTTTGTGGCTGTATTTATTGGCAATAGCCCTCATGAGGAAGGCTTTGTATCTATGCTCTTGATTAGGGCAAAACAGTTTATTGAAAATGTGATTAAAACAAAATTTGTATTTTTGTTGTGTGGGTAATTTTTATAATCTGAACATAAATAATACTCTTAAAATGTTTTATGCGTGTGGTACACAAGAGTGTGAAAGAGGAGGCATTACAGTTGAAGTGATAAGTGAGCTACAGGCTGATTTTTCTCTGCCACTGTCTTGATCAACGGGAAATCAGCCCAGATCTAAAAATAAAATCCACCATTTCATGGAAGATGATTGAGCTTGTTTATATATTCCACTGCACCAACCTGTCTGATTGGTGCTATATGACATATGCTATTAACATTAAACATGTGCTGTTGTAACGTCTCATGTTATTGTGCTTTTCCCCTCTCTGGCGCATTAGTAAATCTCAACACACACACACACACTGTGGTAGTATGTTCATGTGTGCTTATCTGCTTGTATCTCAGGGTGAGGGAAGTCCATTCAAGTGTTGAAAACAAACAATAGACAAAATCTGTACGAGATAAGTCACTGAATAGGAAGGAGGCACACGCACACACACACACACACACACACACACAGACACACACCTCTCACTAAAAACTATTTATGAAGGTCTGGCAGTGCTGATGCAGATAAGGCCAAGTTTGAGAGCGTAATATCACAAGTAATCAGCACCTTCAATATTTTCAGCAAAAACCCTGAAAACACAAAGGGATCAAACACACTGTATACTTGTTAATCACCTGAGACGACTGTCATTGTTCATACGCGTCGCCCACATCTAAGAAACCAAGGCGGTGATCCTCTAATTTCACAGAATGAGGTGTTGATAGAAACCCGAACCTTCACAGTAGCTAAATTAGAAAAAAGGCAGCACAATAGTTGCTCATTTCCTGCTCTGAATAGACTTTTGAAATGACCACAAACTTATTCATCTTGGTGCCATTATCAGAATTTGCATGACACAAAGGACTGCTCCCGTTAGGAACTTGTACTGTCCTATTTGTGGAAATGCCGTTCCTGTCATTTCACGCAGGAAACCACTATCCCTGTAAATACATTGTCTGATGGTTTATTAATTCAGTACCATTGACTTATTCCATCCAGGTTTATCTATTGTGTCAGAAACCACATAGATTATACACTGCACAGATAATAGGTTCTGTTAAAGAGCTGGTGTGGAACATCTAGGTCAGTGATCTGCTTTGGAGACATGGATCACTTTGGTGTCTGTGCTCTAATTTTAAGAATGAATTGACTGTAGATCTAAACTCTGTGTAGTCCTTTAAACCACATTCTTGTGGTATGCTGTCACACTCACATATAATCGCCTCTGTCCTCTGTGCTGCTGGGATGTGAGAGGGAAGTATTCGTGTTCTTTTCTTCCTGTGCTGACGGTCCTCTCAGGAGGCCATTAATGCCCAAAGTCTAGTCACGCTAGACAGCAGCAGGCTGTTTTGTTACTCAGGTTGCTAGAGGTTGCTCTCTCACCTTGACCCCAGATGAAACAGGAGAGCTTGAGCACTGTCTTCCCCCATTTCTTCAAATAGCAACATCAGGGGTTTTTTTTACACCAGTATAGTCAACCGGAAAGCAACTGTTTCTCTGTTTTCACTAGACCTTATAATCGCATTAAATCTCCATATGTGTCATTTTCCATTATTTGCTGTTCTTTCCTTTTTTTATCCTTCGCCTCCTCTCTCTGTTTTCCCTGGTTGTTATTGAGAGCAGTACAGGGTTAAGCCTCTTGGTCGACGCAGCCTTCTTATATTCCACTGTTTGTTGTATCAGCAATATACTTTTGGGTCATTAAGAGCTACCGGGAGCACCCACATAGTTTCATAATAACCTGACAACAAAAAAACTTTTCATCAACAAACTTTTTTTTATTTGAATATAGTATAATAGATGCCAAATAATTATATTAGAATCATAAAATGTTATTTCATTTATTGTTAGATGTGTTTTTAGAAATCTCTACCATCATGATGTACTGTAGTATTATTAATTGTACAGTAACTACCTTGCAACAAGACTGGATGCAGAGCTGTTATAGAAATAGCTGGTATCAGCTCAGTGAAACATGGTGTTGACAGTCAGACTCAGCGTCTCCCTGAGGTCGTCTCTGAGCATCTGTTTAAGCACAGGAAACCACCCTCTCTACAGCTTCAGCAAATCACAACCTGTTCCAGCTCCCTGATAAACAGCAGCTAAGACCGAGGGTCAGCTTGGGGGCAGAAAGAAGGGAACAGGTCCATATTGTCAGTTTGATTAGGACTTGTGCTCTTTCACAAAACCACGTCCCCAGCAGCCCCCATCGCCTCATCCCGGGCCTGGGTGGAATGCAGGGGAATCTGATGGCAGACAGGAAGTCCTTATTGTACTAGTGCAGAGATCCCGGAGCCAGACAGCATATGGGAGCGATGTCATCCCTGGCCGGGCCAGGCATATCTTTGTGCTTGCTCACTGCGTAACAAAGACGTAAATAAACACTGTTACCCCCACCGGTCTTCAGCTGTCATTTCAATTAGGCAGAGTAGTGATCAAAAGCCACGGCATGTGTTTTTCCCAGCCATGCCGTTACCTCTGACCCCTGCGGCTCGTGCCTGAGGTGATTTTCTTTATTAGTCCATGGGGTCAGTATTTAGCCCCATAGTCATCAGTAGCTGACTGAAATCTGCAGAGTCAACACTCTGCCTTCCTGGCTGTTAGCTGCATTAGCACACTGAAGCCCCATTGCCTTCCACTCCCACTCTCCAAACATCCTCCCTAAGGCCAGATAACATCTCTGTCCCATCCATTCATGAGCCGGCCAAAAGCCTGTGTCCTGCAGCCGGGGTGCTGCGCATGTTGATGTAGAGAAGCTTTCTAGGAAGTCTTTTCAGTTTAAATATGTGACACTAGACAAAGGTTTTACCAACAGTAACAAGTTTAGAGTTTGGAAAGATAAGAAATCTTTCTTGACAGCTTTTAATGAACTCACCGGCTGTTTAAACTGGTCTGTATTTCTGTGGCTGCTGATTGATTGTATTACCTTGAATAGTTTTTTCAACATGCAAACAGGACCTCGGGACAAACGTTATTAATGTAGAAAGGGCCAAGGCGTCCCTAGAAGCGATAATCTGTCTTATAGTTTTCGTTTAAATAAATACACACAGGTCCCCTGACACACTGTATAATATTGGAGGTCTTGACTTTCTAAACCCTCAGTTACAACCAGAAGTGAAGCAAAGACGTTAACAGAGCTGTGACCAAATGTTACATTTTCCAGGAAGCCAAGCCTTTGGGATTGAAACAGTAAATGTTTTGTTACTGACAATAAATCATGACATTGTTTAATTAGCATCCTCCAAATTCTCATTCATTGTGGTGTGCCTCTGAGATGTTTCCCTCTTTGGCTTTTACTCGCATATTTCTCAAGATATTCCACCCATCAATTTTGCCACTGCAAGAGCGATAGAGGCAAATGGTAATTACGCAGGAGGGAAATCTGAGGAGTAAAATGGGCCATTGTGATAATCCTCTAGGAGGGATTTACAATCCCTATCAGATGAAGAAACAGTCATCTGCTTATCTGGCTTTTTTTTTTTTTTTCTCATTACACACATTTTTTTTTTAACCAACTAACAAAACAGTGTACATAATTAAAGCTTGTGTTGCAGATAAAACTTGTAATCTATCATTTGAACAAGTGCAGTGTCACCAAACTGTCTTCGGTTCTCACAGAAACTGCCTAAAACAATAGTGAAATACCGTTCCTCCCACTCTTCTCTAAACCTGGGCTTCACCTGAACCTAATCTCCCAGGGCATCTTAGCTATACAAAACCCTGTCAACCTGAGTAAGACGATGCCTTGTTGATGGTGGTCTCTAAAGACCAGTGGGGACAATGGATCAAATACAAACCGAGAGGCTTTGAACTATTGTTGTCAGTCTCTTTCCCTCTATTGCTCATGCCCACCATGACCCTCTGCTCCTCCTCTGCTCCTGATATCTCGCTCACAATCCGATCCAGTGAAAGTGCCTCATTCTAGAGGAGGAGGACATTTCTGATTTGCCTATCTCATCTACCTGTGACCTAGATAACAGCATCTACTCAGTGAATACATGTAGATTTAACAGTCACTCCGACTCACTAGTGTTTTTAATCTGATAAAAATCTACTCGGAATTCCCCTGCATTCATCTGACCGCAGAGTCATAAAACAAATGCAGCTTGAAAACCATGGGTGTGTAGGTAAATCGTAGGCATAGAAGCAGGATTTAAGAATGAAATATTACAACAGCGGGATTACATGTAATTCAAGCGATTATCAGTTACAATGTAAATTTAGTCACTCTTTGCACACATGTCTTTTCTAGTTCAGTTGTCTTTTCTTCTCTTCCCACTCACCCATAATACATGAGCCGTGAAACATGAGACAATTAGTCATCCATAAAGAGCTTAGATATGAATGTAGTCAGGAGAAAAGCTTGGCAAATATGACTGCAATATTTAACAATAACAGCCTCATAACTACATGGTTGCAAAAAAAAAAGGGGATAAAAATTTCATTGCGCGTTTTCAGACATAGGCCATGCAACTGACAACTGTCGAAAAGCAACTTGGAAAAATCAGGAGCTTATTTGTGTGTGGATATTGCAGAAGTGCTGCCAGCCTTCATGAATAACACAATAAAACAGTCAAACTGCGTTACAGAGACCTTTCAAGTTTCCAAATGTTTGAAAAATGGGACTTTCTCTCGCAAGAAGAATCCCGAGGAATCTGATCCTTGGATATCAATCTCTGTCTGCGTGATACAGACACTGATGACAGAGGAGTTGATCACTAGCCTAGGGTGGGGTCCATGCATATTTGTCTGCAGTTCTACAGTAAATGCTGCTGTCTCCACCCAAACTCAAACCACTCCACAGACTTGTCTCTCTTCCCGAGCTGTCTGCAGACATCAAGTCTCCCATATTGTACACTCTGCGTTTACCTTCGTTCCATCAACCATTTCCACAAGACAGGGCCAGGAGGAGCCTCGACTAATGAGAAAACAACATGTATGTAATCAGCTCGAGAGCACGGGGGGAATTCTGCAAACCTCAGTAAAGCTATCGCTGGCAGAGGCTGCTCATGATACAGGCTTGACAGTTTCTGCCAGCTGGCACAAGCACCCTGGCAAAACCATGCCGGGTGGTTAATGGATCATAAAGGTTTGCTGGGAGCCGCTTCACAGCTCGAGTTGATTTAGCAATGTAACACAAACCCATTAGTGCTGCGTTTCTGTGTAAGCAGGCATTGCATTCTGACTCCATGCACCATGCAGGCTCCATGCAGCAAAACACAGTCTTATAACCCTCATAAATCATCAGGTCCGGGCAGCTCGCACAGAAAGGCAGTTACGCATTTCATCAAAAGAAATGATACAGCTTATCACATAATCACTGTAAAATTATTGGCATGCCTGAGGCAATTATTCTCAGCTGCTTCATGTAAAACCGTAGGAGCAATTTCCTAACCATTCTGTCCACAAAAACGATCCATTAAATTCAGAATAATGCCAGTGTTAGTAAATTATTATAAGGAGAAGTGCACTGCCTTCACCCCCTCTTTACAAAGGCGGCTGTATTGTTTTGCCTCCTGTTTTCCTAGCACTCTACACAGTATCCATTGTTAACAATACAAGGCTGGGTAAAAAGGTGAATGTATCATTAGTGTGAAAAAGACAGTTCGTACTTACGTCAATACAAAAAGGTCCCAGAGCATCGTTATTCCAGGAGTGTACAGTTAAACTGAAGACGTTGTTGGATGCTCACTTTCTCTGTTTGAAGATAAGTGACACACTGTAAATAGTGTGTTGGCATGAGGACATGCCTGGCTGGCTGACAGAGAGGGATTAAACAGTATTAAGAGTGTCCAGATGCAGGGCCACATGCACAGTCGTTCAAAACTAATACTCTGACATACTGACACACTGCGCTGGAGGATAAACAATGATCACAACCATTATCATCATTATCTCATCGCTCATGACCAAAACCCATCCTCACACATGAGCGTTTCCACGCTGTGTCTTCACAGATCAGCAAATAAATAAATAAAAATGACTACATGCTAGCTACCGTGGCTAACAGTCAAATCTGTGCTTTTACACATGCGCTTTGTATCGTTTCCTTGTCTGTAGCTCCGTTGTTTAAAGCTGATTATAATCGGCCAGATGGACCCCAGTGCCCGCGCCTAGTCTGTCTGTGCTACAACTCCTCCCCCAGCGACCGAGGCACATCTGTATGAGAGGCTGACAAAGAGCCACAAACTGGGTCATTCCTGTATTTGAAGATAATAGATGAGATTTTGGGAATATAGTGTTTGTTTTTCAGATTTAGGCATCATGGTGGTTGCTGTGGAATTATCATGTAGAGCGTGATTACAAGTTAATCAGCGCAAAACCCCACACAAGGACACCCACAAAATGATTTCATTTTCCTCTCTGGCTCATTTAAATATAATTTTTCTATATAATGTACATTTCCTCTGAGGTCATTGTGGGAAGGCAGGGAGTTTATGAATCTGTAGCGTAGTCACAAAGGCCAGAAATTCCCTAGTCGCAGCTCTGGGGCCGGCCCTGCTCCCTGGACGGCCTCCCCTGGAAGTCTCCTGTGACCCTTCAGACTTTCCATAAATCTGCTGAGTGATTGCGGTGGTCAATTAACACTCTGTGAATTGCTCCCGGTGGAGAGAACGGTCACATCCGTAACAGCAAGAAACCAAAGCCGCGGGTTCACTCTGAGTTCTGCAATAATAACATGGTGGAACCTGGTACAATAAAAAATGGGTTGAGGGCCCAAAACTATAATAGCGGCTATTGTGCTGGTGGTCACACAGTCACTCAAGTGCAATATTCAGGAAGGCCATTTCATTACATCCAATAGAGCCTCAATCATGTGTAAAATTTGCAGTTTGAATGGGCTTGCTATCATATCAATCATCAGCGGCTACAGTGAAGGCTAATGGAGGCCCTTTCTTCCTGCTGACTCTTTGTGTTTTTTGTTCCCATTTACTGTATCAGAGTTTGGCTTAATTTAGTCTTTTTTTTTACTTCTTCTTCTTTTTTTTTTTTTAAAATCAAGACAGGCCTTTCAGTCATTATTGAACCAGGTTGCTCATACCAATATGTTTCCTCAAGATTAGAACAAAATAGAATTTGTTCTGCTGGAGGAAAGAAATCAGTCAAAGTGCATATTGTGTTTGATGTTGGATACGGCAGCAGACCTGCAAATAGATTGTTTAGCTTTCGGGTCCTGAGACAACAATGGCCCTGTTAAACGCTGAAACAAAATCAAGTTGTTTTTAAACCACATTAGCAGCTAAAAATTGCTGCTAAGGATGGCCATCTGTCCATCGGTCCAGACTAAAATATCTCAACAACTGTTGAATGGATGTTGTCCAAACATTCTTGGTTCTCAGATGATGTATCTTAATAACTTTGGTGATCCCCTGACTTTTCCTTTAGTGCCACCATATGGTTTTGAGATGTTTTGACAACTATTGACATACGTTTTATTGACATAAATGTTATGACATAAAATTTGGTACAGACATCATGTCCCCCTTATTAAAGAATGCTCTTCTTCTTCTTCTTTTTATTTTGAGAGTATTTAAACCTTAATATTTAGTATGCTTGACAAGACAGTGTGAAAATCTCATTCTCTCACCGTGAACTTTGTGGCGTTGCATGTTTTTGGTGTGTCACTGTGAATGGGGATAAGATTGCATGCTTTTGGACAGTCTCCCTTTAATGTATGCACAAAATGTGAAGGATGTAGTTGTGTAAAGACTGAAAAAAAGAGAGCTCAGGAAGGAAGTTCAGTCCAGTGTTAGAAGTGTGTGTGTGTATTTGTGTGCGCGCGCATACACATTTCATTTGAAGCCAACTGTGGCCGTGACGTGTCCCATTTCAGGCATGAATGGCGCCACTTTATGAATGCGTATATAGGGAAGTGTATAGTAGAGGCGCAGAAGATGCTGACGTTTGAAATTCACTTTGCAGCTGCAGGAAACAGAGGAAGCCTCAAAAAGGAAGCGATGCAGTCGGTATGATTCACAAAGCCTGTTACCCAAAAAAAGCACCACAACTATTTCATCATCACTCAGAGATTAGATTTTTTATTTTGTACATTAGGGTTTTCGGTTTTAGTAGTTGTTGCTGGTGCTTGTGCCCAGTGCAGGTGCAAATGACTGAAAAAAAAAATCTCTTACACCTGGAGTTTGTTTGTTTATCACATGTATAAGCCACTGCATGCATCTCATTTTATTCCGCCAATAATACATTTCAAGGAGACAAATGCTTTAAATGAGAACAGTGAGAAACCTTATCTTAAATTGAATGCACAGCTTTTGTTACTCGGCTCCAAATGTTCATTACCCTGGAATGACATCATCTGCGGTCACACTTTTGGGTGTGTGTTGAGCGTTGAACACATTTACTTTGTTTACAGATGTTGTGACTTTGACTTTGGAAAATAGGTGGTCAGTACCCCCACAAACTCCTTAATTTGCACTTTGTCGGCCTTGTTTTTTAAGACTCTGCAAACAATTATGTATACAAGGAACATCCCATAAAATACACTAATATAAACATTTTATGACTGCAGACAATCTTTTTCCCAGCACAAAGACATAATAGGAAGTAAACACATGACATCATCATCTCTAATTTATCTCTGGAATTAAAATATACACCCTGCAAGGTGCTTGGCAGATAACCAATAGTTTACACTTGCTTTATCCCAAGAAGTAGTACAGTGTTTTCTGGCCAGTCCAAGTCTAGTCCAGCTTTGCAGAACCCAGCTGTGGCTTTTGGTCTCTAGTAAAATGTTTTTATGTCTAGACATCGCACGAAAATAGAAACACTGAATGGATTTAGCTGAGTGTCAACTCTGTCCTACCCACAGGATGAGTGTACTTTCTCATGAGTGAGGAAAAAGCACTCTCCCGTTCTGTTATTTGACTTCATAGCTCAATAGACCTGTCAGCTGGAATAGGAATGTTGAGACAGCCATGAGGACGGGCGGGATAACAATGATATCGGATCTAGATTTGAAGGCATGTATGGAACACTGAACTGAGATATTTATTCAGAGAGGTTAATAGAGTTGTGTTGAATTAAATTCAAATATTTAAGCAAAGAAAAAAGTTCCCACAAACACAAAAACAAAGTCCTCATATGATTGTGCATAGCAATTAAACATAAGCCTGTGATATGTTGGAAAGACCTGCACGTATTATCAAAGAACTGAGGCAATTGTAATGTCGCCACAATATTTTTTGTGTCGACTTGGAAGGTTTTTTTTTTTTTTTTTGCCAAATAAGAAATTTACTTAGCCTGGGAACAATAGTTGGAAGAAAACTGATTTCAGAAACAAGAGAAATGAGCAGACTTGGGTGAACATTCTCCATCACAGTGGTCCCAGTGATGAAAAGCAGGGAGCGCGTGCATTTGATGAACTGCCCAAAATCTATTACTTTATTGGTCTTTCAACAGTCTATTTCTTTTAACTGCAGACACAGTTTGCCCAAAAAGGCTTCTGGCTTTTGTTTTTCACTCAAACTTTGGAAAAAAAATATCAAAGCTTCTGAATGGGTATGCGGCGTACATTTCCAGTTGACTATTCCTTGCTAAATTTCATGTGAAAGGTGCTTGCCCAGGGAGCTTATGAGTCAGGGTTCAGGAATCCCCTCATTCACTGCTAATGCACAGTGACAAACAGCGAGGATGGATCGGGATCTCCAAACATTCTCCACAGGCTTCATAGAGCAATCAATTTATCACAGGCCTGGTAGAGCAGCGCCAAAGCTTTTAACTGCAACACAAGACGCGGTCCATGCTGCTCACAGGGGGAGAGCATGAAGACTGATGGCCAGATGAAGCTCTATTATGACAAACCCCACTTGGCGTTTTTTTTAGACGGTGCCGTCGGGCTGCTTTAACAGTACAAGTGGTGCTGATGGAGCGGCGTGACCCTGCCAGTCTGAGTGACAGGGAAGATTTTTGAGTGGCACAGCTACATACTGAGGATGTTTTGTGCCGTCCGAAGGATCTGATCCGCATTGTGTTGATCTACAGTCAACAGACAGTGGCTCGGCTCTGGCAGCGGTCCACGCTAACAAACACCAGCTTTAACTGTGGAGAACAGATAGTCTCCACTCTTATTCTGAGTAATGTCTGCCTCTCACTCACTGGGGCGGCGCATGAAAAGTTTTCAGACACCAGGGCCATGCCAGAGGTGACATCACACCATATTTTCTCCTCCTATGAGGCAAACTGCCGCAGGATGTTAAAGAGGGTAACATGACAAAACCACCTCTGCTTATGAACATGTATGTGTCAACTCCCTTTTTATGTGTGTGGTGTGACAGTGTGGGTGCCAGTGTGGGCTTGCTGTTACTTGTGCCAGATCGTATGTGTTTATGATCATGTGTGTTCAGCGTTTGATGGCGGTGAAGGTCTGTAAAGTCATTTTCTTCTGTAGCGAAGTTAAATGGGGTAGGGGTGAATTACTTGAATAAAAAAGAGATTTATTGGACCACTGAGGCATTAGTCTATTTTCTCGGAACTTTTTTTTTTGAAGGAGGTAGAATAGCTAGATCTACATCCAAGAAAGAGCCATTGATGACCAGGGTTATGCCTAATATGCTTGCGAATTACATACATTCTGCATTAGAGGATAAAATATCCCCCTAGTTAAGATATATATTCTTTCCCTTTTTCAGTTTGAATTAGGTTGCTCGTGATTGCTTCACATTCAGCCTTAAAGCTTTGATACAGTTAAAAGATAAAATGTATACCTTGTTCCACTTTATATGTCTTTTGGCTGCTCAGTTAATCTTCTTCGAACTGAAGAATACAAAGGTCCAAGCCATTAAAGAATACTATTATATACTTATCGTTTTGTAGACCACATGTTTTCTTAACTCGCTATTGGCAGTGATTGTGATTATACACTCTTATATTCCATCCATGGTAAGCTTACTTTTGCCAGAGCCACTCCGCGGTGTAATTTATGTTTCAGCGCCGACTGTAGATAAAGACAAGGGCCTTTGTGTCTGTGACAGATGGAATGTAACCAGGAATTAACCGAGCTTCAAATGGCCTAATACAGCTAAATAATTACCCACGATGATTGCACTTTGTTTAAGCACTGGATCGAGAGTGCTTCGGAGGTCTCATGTTACAAAACACTGCTTTGCATCATGTGTCCTTGTTCAGATCATCACTTAGGGTAGACTTGTGGTAGTCGCTGTGGCTGATACATGGAAACATAAAACAGACATCACACCTACAACTTCCACTGCGCAATCAAGGCTTGTCTCTGTGGTCGTCACAGTGGTTGACTCTCAAGTTCATTGTTATAAATTCCCCTCCTCACTGCACATCATTTAGTTATTAGACAAGGAGGGAGAGAGAGTGATGTAGGAAGAGAGAAGATGAGGAGGGAGGAGTATGTTCGCTGGATTTTTTTCCCCCTTGACTTTGCCTCTCTTCCTTGGTTTTTCTGCTGCATTCCCTTGTCCTCACTCTGCAGTCTTTAACAGAAGGGGGCTTCAAGGAGAGGCTGGTCGAAGTCAGACAGGGATGGGCCTGAAAGAGGCGTATTGTGAGGTCACATTCTTCCCAAATGCAGGCAGGAGCCAAGTCAGTAGCTGGCGGAATTACCCCCATGAATCATGCCCATTGTGATGCCTACTCAGGATGAGAACATGGAAAGGAATTAGGTATGGCAGAGTCTTATCAGCTTCCCATTCAGAACCGGCCGGCCGTTTGGTGTGAGCAGACCGGACAGCCTTTCTCATCCTTGCTCATGCAGAGTGTCCGCAAATGAGGAATTCCTCCACTGCCATGTGTTGTTACTTAAGGGTGTGCTGCAGCCAAGTTACTGCGCACTTTTCCATCCACGCCCATCCTCCTGTCTGTGCACTTCCTTCCCTCCCATTTACCCAGAGATCTTTGTGGTAGGTCCTGGAGTTCAGGCAATATTAGGTTGCACCTCTTAAAACATGTCAGGCTTTGCGGTGAAAATTAAAGAATGGAAAAATGATGAAATGCAACATTTTGCTTAAGACTGTTTTCACTTTCAAGCTGTTAGAAAAGGGAGAGAAGATGAGACTTATGGAAACACGTTTGACAGCTTTTATCATACTGGGTTTATTTTTAATGTACAGCCCCATGTTTTTTTCCTCTGTGCATGAGTCCATGTTAAGTGGTATGCCTTGGGTGGCATCTTTGGTTTTGAGAGCAACCAGTTGTCTCACCAGTGAAGCGAAGAAGATGTGAGAAACAAAATATTTGTACAGCCCAATTCCAATCTGTCATTATTTCACCTCAGCTTTCCATTTGAATCAGTCCACGAGCTGCTGTTTGCAAAGACCAGAAATCCCCCGTGCCTCTGCTCCTTGTGTCATGGGGTGAGAGACTCCTACATGATGTGACAAACGAATGAATTTCATGGTGAACAAAGAAATGTGTTTGTCATTTTTGTTAAGGAGGATGAAAGAAGTAGACACAGAGAGTGAGCTGCTGTGATAGAAAACACTCTACAGAGAGGGCGTTCGTTCTCTCAAGAATAACCCTCTTGTGATTTGAATGAAAAGGGCCAGGATTAATGTGTCTGCTGCGTGAAGTATGCTGTGCAGCTATCGAGCTTTACATGACTTCAGCTAAAGGTTTTAGCCCTGTGGGACTTCGTGATGGATGGTAAACAATCCTGAACCGTACTGAAGCTTGTGTGAATGAGGTAATAGCAGCGAGACAGGAAAACGGACCGTGCCAGGAAGTCTCATGTCAGCATTTTCAGCTGTCCACGAAAACAGAAGAGAAAAAAAAAAGCAAAAAATAATCTTTCTGCATGAATCTAGCTATCCTCTGTCTGTTTAGATGGTTGTTTGTATGTTTATGTGAAGCTTCTATCAACACAGGGCAGGATAGGACAGGGTGTGGACAGGAGTCACCCTCTCCACCCTTGCCCAGCCCCTCCTCCCAGCCCTCTGTGCCTGCGAAGGGCAGACCGGGTGGGGCTGGCAGAGCTGTGAGGGCCCCCATACCTCATAAGGGCATGACACAAGCACTGACTGCATACATCCGGGGAGTGAAGTCTTTGTCATAACACAGCGCTCCGCAAAATAAAATAAACACGTGAGAGGGAGAAAGGAAAGGGTGGGGAGAGATAAGAACAGGGAGGGAGCCAGTGGGAGGTACAGGTAGGAGGGAAAAAAAGAGGAGAGAAAGGTTGTGTGAGACAAAGAAAGGGAGTGCAGGAGAAAGGTGGCGCATGAAACAAAGCGACAAGCCCCCCCAAGTTGATTACTATTGAGTAAGCCCCGAGTCCATTAGCCCAAATAACATCCAGGTGCTGCTGTGGCTATGGTGGCTTTTTTCACTGGGGTGTAAACGACCTGCTCCTTTTCATGCTCCAACACGGGAGGCCGGGAAACAGGCCAGACAAGCGCCATGTCTCCTTGGGCTATTCGTCTCTCCTTCTCCCCTCCATCACCTGAGTCCCATCAGGAGTCCCGCTGCTGCTCGAGACATGTTCTGTTCATCTGCCACCTTTGACATCACCCCAAAAAAATAAAAAGATCGCCGCTCTCTGATCTGTGTATGTGTGTGTGTTTGTTGAATGTGTGTGTTTTCTCTCCCTGGGTGAGACCTCCCTCCATTAACCATTACAGCTCCCTTCCCACAACTGAGCAGGGGGTGGGGGTGGGAGGCTCCTGGGCTCGCACTAAACACTCTTTCTTCCTCACGAGTTTTAATGAGGAGTAGGAGAAAGAGAGGGGAGAAAGGACGTTTGGCAGAAAAAAAAAGGTGGAGGGATTTTTCAAAACAGCCACAGAGGATTTATTTGACAGAGGGAAGAAAGGAGAGAGAGAGAGAGAGAGAGAGAGAGAGAGAGAGAGGGAGAGACAAGAGACATTCTGGATGTGGAGACAAATATGTGCGCATGGAACCGCATTACACCCGTGTTACCTCTCATTACCTCCAGATAAGCAGCAGTACACCACAGCTGGCTGCTGTCTCTCAGTAATGACCACTATACTACAAATTAGTGGCTGTAGCCAGGCCAGTCTCTTTAGCTATTAGGCCTGGACTCTGCATCCTTAGGATCTGTGTTTCACAACTGAGAAACAAGCTTGAGTGTTTGTCATTACATCCCATTTGAGAACGCTAGTCATTCAGGCCCTTTATTCCCCCTTCCCTTCCCCTTCCCCCTTTATTCTTATTCTCTGCGTTGTGAAGTTAACATAACTGGATTACAGTAATCTGGTTACAAAACATCTATCCATCCATTTTCTACCGCTTAATCTGTCAGGGTCGCGGGGGAGCTGGAGCCTGTCCCAGCTGACTATGGGTGAGAGGCCATAGTCAGCTGTGCAGTTTTTGTGATTGTGGGAGGAAGCCGGAGTACCCGGAGAGAACCCACGCAAGCATAGGGAGAACATGCAAACTCCTCACAGAAGAGCCCAGACCGGGGTTCGATTCTGTGAGGCGACAGTGCTAACCACTGCACCACCGTGCCGCCCCTGGTTACAAAACACGATAAGTGCAATTCATTAGTTACAGAATCAGAATCACCTTTATTGGCCAAGTGCACATTTATAAGCAATGTGACTTGGTGACATTAACACACACCAACACACACAAACTGTATATATAATAACACATGGTGCAGGACACCATTAGTGCCAAGGGGACTGTGTAGCCTGTACTCCAAGATTGTCATGTTGCTCACATACTGTATTTGTGTGGTTTTACTGAAGGTACAT
This sequence comes from Toxotes lorentzi, assembly GCA_037833715.1. Taxonomy (NCBI): domain Eukaryota; kingdom Metazoa; phylum Chordata; class Actinopteri; family Toxotidae; genus Toxotes; species Toxotes lorentzi. The sequence continues at coordinate 15,896,276 of JBBMJY010000003.1, forward strand.
GTAAGATTAGATTTGGTTAGATATTACATGTTACAGTAGTTACATGCTTGAGTAAGGGGCAGGCAGTTATTACAGTATAAACATTTGGCAGATACAGAGGGATGGCAAAACCAGAGCGTCTCAGTAAGGTATTCAGCCACCACGAACCTCTGGAACAGCTTCACTTCACCTTGCCAAGTCTCTAAAAACTCTACTGTAGGGAGAAACACCATTTTTCTAAATGATATTTCCTCATTTTGGCGGGAATTTTAAGTCTCGATTGATGTCCACAGTAGATAGCTGACAGGAAATTAGAGAGCGAGAGAGAGAGACCAGGAGTGACAGGCAACAAATGGTCAGTGGTCAGTGCTTTAAAAGTTACGCTTCAGAGCTGATTTTTTCCTTTTGAAACATCAGTTGACAGAACAGTCTGACCTGAAGGTCCATTTAGCTGTACTTGAGCTTTCAGTTGCATGACATGATTGTTATCATCAGATGTCTTGTCATGGTTCGTGAACACGGTCCAGGGAGAAACATAAATCGTCGTAGCACAGAACCTTCATGAACTTGTACGATGTGACCATAAAGTAAATAGATGGCTCCTACATGCTCTGCAGAAGGCTTTGCTTGTATGTTCAGGTGACTGTAGATAGTATGGAGGTGCTCAATCACTCCACCTATAATTGTTGCCCTCATGTCTCCAGTATTTCTCTCTGGGGTATGTTTTGTGCGTGTCAAAACAAGAAGTTCAGTCCTCGTAGGTAATGATCCTGCGAGCCTCCTCTTCTTTCCATCGCAGTGTTTGCACTGCAAGCTGCTGCTTAGTGTACCCTATTTACCTCTACTGCTCTCAGCAGCGCTTCACCTCTGGTTCGCCCTTCCTTGTAAAACAGTTTGTGTTCCAGTACAAGCTCTGTGTCATCCTGTGTCAACTCCCTGTGAGCATGTCTGTGAAACATTCACTCAGCGGGGATACATGCAGTTACAGGAGGCTGCATTGGGGACAAACCAGGCAGAAAATCCACTCATCCCTGAGGTGACCATTGGATGTGGTATGTTGACATGATATGGGACTGGGTGGTGTTTGAGGTGAGGAGGCCTCATCAGAAGTCACCACTCATAGTCCTGAGGATTTCAGCCTTAAAACACCATGACAAGGGAACAAAGCCAAAGCTCTGATCCTTAAACTCCATAATGACTGGCTGCATGTCATCCATAGGGACTGATCTCATTTATGTTTGCAGTGTTTAGGTCTGTGATCCTCGTGCTCTCGACTGCTCTCTATAGTAGTGCTGAGTACAATATCAAGCATTGTCGAAGGAGAGTCTGGAATGTGTCCAGCTTCATTAACGCTACTATACAGATATGAGAAGAAGGGTGTATATAGGTTCGTGAGCACACTGGGTTAAATGTGCCTGCACAGTGTACGGTGGAGATCATACAGGTGAAAGTAAAAGTACAAGTGTGTATGCGTGTGCACATACCAAAGGTGTTAGTTCGTATTTGTGTTTGCACATGCCACTGTTTCCAAGTTGTGAGTTTGTGTAAGGCATTTTATCTTCTACTGCTGGAAGCCTCCAGGAGGAAAAGCTGTTTCAGTACTGAATAAATGTTATTTATGACCACTTTGACAGATGCTCATACAGGAACTGTGCACACGGAAGCCAACTCCGAGTACTTGGCATAAACATACCAAGAGGATAACTCCCAGTTCAAAAAGCTGCTTAACATTGCAGTGAGAGGATTTTTTTTTCTTTTGCGGAGAGTGAGAAACATGATTTGGAATATTTTAGGGAACACTCAATGCTCGCTTTAAACAGAAGGTTTGTGAATGAGCGGCAGTGAAGAAAGAAATACCGCTGTACGCACAGCAGACAGCGCAGAGATATTAAAGGTGGTGGGCAGCGCCCCTGTAGCTTTTTGAGTTTCAGCGCCCCGATCAAAAATAAGTTCAACAGGGCGGCTGCCTGTCATCATGGTTTGAAGTTGAATCCTCTGCCATCCAACTGTCTATGATGCTGTAAGACAGTAAATCAAACATGTATTGACAGATCAAAAATTCTTTCATCACTGGAAGGACATGGGATGGGACTGAATAACAGACGATCATCAGCCTTCAGGGTGCGTTGGATTGCATAAGAATATTCGGTTGACATCACATTTTTATATGTTAAACTTCACTCATTAGTTGGAGGTTTTTGAAAAGGGTTGGTTTCATAACACAGGGTTTCAACATCAATGCAACTGCATAACAAGCTGGTCAGGCAAAGGTGGCGCCTATTCAAGTTGATTTTTGCTTTATTGCGTTGTCAATGTTAAGTGTTCTCAGTTTGAGTGAAGCTGCAGTGTCTTTGCACTAAAAACGCAGACCTTTTTGGCTCTACTTGCCCCTTCTCTGCCCTGCTCCAATGCACTCTGGTCTACTTCAGCCCTGTACACATGTATTAACCCACTTTATTATGCTTTATTATGTTTGATTTGCGCAGTAAAACACAGAGTTCCCATGGCAATGGAGAGGCTCTACAGTGAAAGCCTTATTTGTTTGCCGGATGGCTTCCTCACCCTCACTGGTTCACTGCCTTGGGTTGGACTCGCATGTTTGGCGGATTTGATGAACGAACAGCAAAATGTTCACTGCGTTTTGGAAACGGTCCATCGCTGACCCAATTCTCCGGTCTACAGAGTAAGCTAAAATGCCATATTAAAAACTACATAATGTAGCTGGTGTGGCAGGGTCATTGGAGACATAATGTGACATTTTTGTTTGCTTGTTGAGTGCATTCCTTTAACTTTCCAAAACGCTAAATTCCCCTAGCCTTGTGCACATGGCAGTGATAGGTACTGTAGTTTATTGATGGATGCTCCAAGTATCACATAACCTATAATAATAGTCATGTGTGCCATGATGCACTGTATTTTTGAAAGACAACAAGGTATCAGATCCATTAAAAATGAGAAACCGAACGCAGGTGACCAGCAGATTCCCTGCTGGAGTTTTTTTTTTTTTTCCATTACAGTGAAAGAAAATTCATCATCCTATTTAACTGCTCTGCAGGAATACAACATCATTAGCTGGGGGTTCTCAAACCAAACTACAAGACATTTTTACAGTGGGACCGGCTGAATTAATCAGCTCTCTTGGAATTCTCAAACTAAGTAGGTTTACTTGGCCTCTTTGATCTCAGAAGAGCACCTGCATCCGATGTCTCAGGGAAAATCCTTTAAAAGTCAGAGGCAGTTTATGTGGCTGCTTTCTCATCACTTTATTATCAAGTCTTTTAACTCCGTCTGTACGAAACCAGACTGAAGCTCCTGAGCGGTACCAAAGCATGAGCATGAGGAAATACCTAAAGACATAATAATCATTAAATGATAAGTAAGTACTGAGTCATCTCGTGTATTCATTGTAAGTGCTGCAACTCTCAGGAGGCACCTGTGTTCCATCAGAATGCCATTAGAGTCTAAAAAGATCACATCCAGGATCCTGTTAACATCCTGTGTATGTGTGTGTGTGTGTGGTGGTGGTGGTGGTGGGGGTCACAGTCCATGTGTACTGTATATGTGTGGAGGAGGAGGAGGAGGAAGAGGGGGTACGAGGCTAAGTTGTTTTGTTTTAATCAGTTTCGCCTGTAATCACACTACTCAGACTTGGCAGGCAATGAGACTGGAGATGGGCCCGATGCGGGTAAAATGACTTCCTGTCTCTCGCTCTCTGTGGGCTGACTCATAGCTGGGGAGCGGCCGTGCATGTGAGTGTGAAGACGAAGGGAAGTGAGCTCACTGGTGGGCCGACCTGGCCCTCTTGGGGCCAAATCGCTGCCCGCTAATTAACCACAGTGTGGCCCCTTTACCAACAGCACCCAGCAAGGAGTCTCCTCACCACAGCCACTGAGCTAAAAGGCTCTGCGGTCACTGCATGCACTTGCATGAGCATGTGGAGGATAAAGTGGTACACAAATGCTGATCTTCTCACTAATCTAAAATGTACCTGATGCCTCCGCTCAACACTTTGAGTGACATCAGTTGTTTTCTTTGAACGCCGACCTCAGTGATCTGGCTGTGGTCTTGGGACTATGTTGCCCATGTTGCCATGACAGTGTGTACCTTGTGCTGTGTAATGTGTTCCAGATGGATAGGTAAAGCTGTACTACATTACACCAGCGTCTGGTACAATAATCTCCTACCACCTCCAAAATGCTTTCCTTGGATGCAGAGAGAAAGTGATGATCACGATTTACAACAATCTGCTTTGATTTCTGGAAATCCAGACCACCACCTTGTCTTGGCTGGCTGCAACTTCTAAACTGGCAAGATGAGAGTCTGTGGCTTGAAACTAACAGGCTGAAGAACAGCCAAGCCCACCCACACCTGACAATCCAGAGCAATATCCAATAAAATAAAAAAAAGGCCGGCATTAGGTGAACAGGGATTTGCGTTTTTGATTTTTACACACTCTGGAGAAGTCGGGATAACTGTTTAACAACTCACCACAGAGCTTGAGGGATATTTTTACTCTCACTATAGTAAACAATTTATGGCGGCCTGGCTCAGGATGGAAGCAAAATGCTGATCGACAGATAGTATCCAGGACAATAAATCCAACAAGGGCTCAGGGATGGTTAATGTGGTTAAGTAAATAGAATAATCTCCTTCTTGCATAGTTCTTCTGGGGTGGAACCTTGAATAAACTCTCTCCTAGACTGACTCTGTTTACCAGCGTTACAGCAGTGCAGTTACTGTACACAAAGGGAACTAAATCACAGGCTTTTTCTGCTTAGGTTAATCTGGCTAGGACTTTGTAGTAGATATAGACAATTCAAAATGTATATTGTTACATAATCGCTGTTCCCTTAAGTATGAGCTTCTCCAACCAGTGTTCCTCATTTGGGTTTCGATTGTATTACGAATCGAGCGTCACTCAAAACAAGTCGAGGGGAAGGTCTGAGTTAAAGATGCAGCAACAGACTTTTCAAGCACTTCCACATTATAATCTGAAAATACTAAACCATAAAGTGGAAATAATGCTATTCTCCCACTTGAAAAGCAACACACTCACCACTGTTTCTTACTGTACATGATATCCTTGTTCTTGGTGCAGATATTTCTTTGTCTGTCTGAAGTGACGTATCAAAACACACACAAATTCTCTCCTAAAGAACACGGATCTTGGCTTACCCAGGTAAATCTGGGATCTTTTAGGCCTTTCACTGCTGATGTCTCTTTTTCATTTTGGACCACACATGCACAGTCAGTGTCAGAGGAGATTTATGAGGCTGACATATTAATTTTGATCCATGTTTTAATGAAGACATATTCAATAGACATGAAATATATGATAATGTCTCTATAATCCCTTTGGAGGTCGCTCTGTGCTCTTTAAAATGGAATCATTGTGTAAATATCTGTTACGACACAGCTTGAGAAATAACCAGGATTGAGAGCCGTATGACAGCCATTGACGGGAAGCCCATTAAAGCATTGCATCACTTGAAGTGTCATCAGTTGAGCAGTTGGCATGGCACTATGTTGATGTAATGTGGCTGCCATTATCTTGCACGGTCCCTGCCAAAGGAGGAATACCCCCTGAAATGTCAAGGCAGATCAGCTCTGTGGAAAACTGCACTGACTACCAGAGCCAATTTGTCACATTTGCAGCGTGTGGCACCAAACCTGCTCCAGTAACATTCATTATTGTCCTGATTGGCCCTCATTAGGAGAGCAATAAAATGAACTGATTCCCTGCAATCCCACTAATCATACAGAAACTGCATTTTCTTTTCACTGTCAGAGCCTATTGTTGGCCAGAGGATCAATTCCAGTTTTTGGCCTGCGCTGCGATGACTTCCACTTTCTGAATAAAGGAGCAAAGGGGTTTTAATTGCCAAGACAAATAAATGTACAGGCATTTGTCTTGGCACTATTAGTGCAGAGGCAGATGGACAATATACAGAGTTTAACAGAACATACTGACAGACATACAGTAGAACAAGGACAACAGGACCTCACAGACTGTGTGCAGGGATATGGTAGACTTACTGTGGACACCACACTCCACATATTTATACAATGCTTTAAAAAATAATACTTTGCAAAGTAAACGGCCTGCGCTAGAATTTGTTTTTAATTTGTAGGTTCCTTTGAATGCAGCTGACATGACCTCTTTCCATGTGTGCAGCTTTCAGAACTCCCTGCAACGCAAAACATTCTCGACACTGTTTTCTTTAACATAAAGAAAGCATCCACGTACCATATGGATACTTTTTTCACTTGGCGAACCGTAACTGCTCTCATTTCAAGCTCTTATCTTTTGTGTTTTAAACAATTTCACATTGCCGTCTTCTGCTCAAGAGCAAAGAGTGTATGTGTGTGTGTGTGTGTGGAGTGTGTGTGTGTGTGTGTTCTGGCATGGGATGCTGATGATTATGCTGTGCCACATTGAGCAATGCTTTTTATTGCATATACATGTGAGAATATAGCTAGTCTTCTATATCCAGAGGGCAGGGATGGGATCACTCTTAGAAACATCCGGAACATACCTTTCTATTGTGATTGGGCTGAGATTAAACTACTGAGGCTACAAACACAAATGTGGACCACATATGAATTAATGCAAACTACAACCATATGACGCTGATGGCAGACAAATGAAAGAAAGAGAACACAGACAATGACTGCAAGGTCTATTGTAATTAGAAGCAGTGGACTTGCTGGAAATACCCTACTGAATTGATGAGATTGATTTTGTCTCCGTCTGCACACACACACACATCTATAAGTACACACTTATGCCAATGCACATGCACACACTTGCATGTGCATGCACAGAGCTTTGGTGGATTTACTTTTCCTGGCACAACTACCACTCTAATGCTTTCATACACTGAAGTGAAAAAATAGCTTGTAGTCAGGCTCTTTTGCCAATAGCTGTTGCAATACTTCTCTCTTGCGGAGTGAAAATTTGGGGTTGGGAATATGAATCCACAGTGTTACAGATATACACTAAGGAAGTAAGCCAGAAACATTTCTGCAAAAACCACCTCTGCATTTAAAGTCCTGTTTAACTCGCTGAACAGCCTGAAGTGTTAAAACATGTTCTGTGGAAAATTAAGTGGCCAAACTGCTCGGATTAAATTCAGGTAAATCACTCCTGTGAATACTCTGAAAGCTTGTGTTAAGTTTCGTGCATACATATCAAAGTCTCAATTGTTGAAAATGTTTTCCTAGATAAGAAAGGTGCGTGTATGGGAATGCGGGGTAGGGGTTCTATGAAAGGCATGTTTCTGAGGGAGAGCCCAGCCTTGATTTGCCCTCAGAAAATAATAAACCAAGCCATTTTTGTGAAGGACACGCTCTTCTTGCTCAGGTTTGTCCATACAGCTAAGCTTTCGCTCTGCTTTCAAAATTGCTCCGCAGCAGCTGGCAGGCTGCAGCACACACCTGGGTAAACACACTATGCTCGAGCTCTTGTCCTGTTCGCTCTTTGTCTCTCTGTGTAACCGATGAAGATCATTGGCTGTTGCAGGGGCCTTCGTTTGTCTTCATTCTTCATTCTGCTCGCTGTCAGGCTCGCAGGGCTCAGCTCCAACCGCAGATCAATCTTACTTCACCAGCACTGTCCATCTAGACACCAGAGGGACGCCACAACGAAAGGCCCACACAAAGTCTCTCCAAATCCTCCTCATGCAGAGCAAGCAGGACTCACAGCAGCGCACATTACCTCAGGAGGCTGACATAGCCCAGCCCCCTCGCTCTGGACTGGAGGGCTCGTTTACAACAAGAACGTCTCTGATTGTATGGGCTCTGGTGATGTCAGCCTGCCCTGGTGCTAACAGCTTTCTGCCACTTTCTCCCAATGTAAGTCCTCTGCCAGCAGATCAATCCATGGCTCCCCACCTCACCTTTCCCAACAACAGGCACAAACTCACGCTGCCAAGAGCAGGATATGGCCTATTAATGTCACACCTGACTGAAATTTACATTGTGTAAGTTGCCCTCACCCACTCCAACTTTACTCTTTGGTTAAGCAATTTATTTCACAGTATTGAAAAAGCCTGTTCCTGCACTGACCTTCCTTCAGTTGCTGCATGGGCCTCCAGATGCTGGTGACTTAACCCCTCGCCTGTAAAACAAGAGTAAGAAAAACACCCTGGTTATGATGACTATATTGGTGGCCTTGTTCTCCGAGGGAGCAGAGGCTTGGCTGAGGCTCTGTGCGAATACAGAGGGCCAGTGGGTATTAGTGGTTACTGTAAAGTTTTTTTTGAGACTCATTTAGTTTGGTATTAGACCAGTATGCCTTCACTGACCCTTCCCTCTCTTTTGTACCCCTTGCACCCCCCCCAATCATCCCCCTCAGAGTGGGGGACATGTTAAGGGTTTGTAGATCTCACCATTATTTATTTATGAGTGTTTAAATGCCACAGCACCCTGGCAAGGTCTTTAATGGAGGTGAGACACTCCCATGTCGCACTACTCCCCTCAGTAAAGTTTTACAGCGTCCCACCACACTCTCCAGAGAGGCCAGGGGAAAGTGACGCCATAGCCTAGGAAAATACTCTGTACTCATGCCTGGGCTGACACTCTGGGGCTGTGAGGTATCTTGAAGCTGTGAAAGTGTGGTTTTTCGCGATTGCTTTTCTTTCAAACAGCTCCAAATGTTACTGTGGTCAAATATCACACCTTAATCTTCTAAAATGCAGTCAAAATCAAGCACTGCGACCCCCATTTGATAGCAATTATCACAACATAACGTCCTGCATGTAATGCCGCCCTCTTGACTTGTGCTAATCAACCCACAAGCCAGTTGTATCTGTCAGGCTTCACCACCACTGCGGCTAATGGATCCGTACTTTATCACATTGATTCTCCCTGTAAAGCCAGCCCCCCTGTCAACCCACCCACCTTTCTCCCTTCCCTCATATGGCCTTGATGAGATCCAGACCCTGTGTGGAAGCATATTAAAGTGGCCCAACAGTGTCAGCAGGAGAGCTAAATGGAAGGTAGTGAAATCTTTTGAACCTCTGTTACATTATAACAGTTCTAAACACATCCAGCTGGGTCCAAAGTTCATGGAAGACATAAAAGCACTGTTGCACGTTACCTTGGAGGATGATAATAGCCGTGCACCACTAAAACTACTAAGACAGTCCACAATCAAAGGGCCCAGAGGAAGGACTCCCCGCACTTCTTACTGGCTGCTAATGGCCTGTGTGTGTCAGAGAGAACCTATCTGACAGTCGTTATATCTCCTATAACACACACTCCATGCACTGTAAAGAGAGGGCACTTTTTTTGGTGTTAGTGATTAAACTCCATTAACTTTGGGTTAATTAAAATACAAAAGACTTAGAAGAACAGTAATTACCCTGTACCAGCCTGGTAGGTCACCCTTTAAGCAAGTTCCAGTGCACTGATCTTGATGGGAGGCTGCTCATATCGTGACTTCATGGTTGCCAGACGTCTTCGCAGACTTGTTTTACAGGAGTTGGACTGCTGACATTGACAATATTGCTGATTCTGTCTATATTATAGAGGAGAGGAGCTGGATAGACATTGCAGAGCGAGGCCAGACAGTATACAGCATGTGTGTGTGAGTGTGTGTGTTCCTTGAGCTATGTGCTGGCTGTGGGCTCCTCTGTGGCGTTTCAACCACACACGATAAATATGAGCTTGTGGTGAGGCCGTGGTGCCCCAGGAATGCTCACATGTGGTGGAGCGGCTCTCACCACCATTGACAAGAGAGTTAGATGGCTTTTGGTCATCAAGATTCCTGGTGGGGAGAGCTACATAGGAGGCCATTTGACTTCAAGACTTGAGGCCGTGGTTGCTGATGCCAGTTTCCTTTCTGGCTCAAGTCTCTTACTAAAGCGTGTTATTTGTTTACTTCAAACTTTGACAAAGCAACCAATTACACTATTGTTTACTGGCTGACTGATCTCGGTTGGGGCCAAAAATGCACTTAATCACCAGTTACCAGCATCTGAGACAAACATGGAATGACATGGCCGACAGCAACATTTCCCAGATCAAGTGTAATTCTATGAACGTCTTTCCATATTTATTTATACAACTCAGAAATTCTCTCACAGCCTCCGAGAGGCCGAAGTTAACTCAGACGTAGCTATCTTTGCCTGGAGTGCAGGATTTAGCCAAAAAATGAACAAGTAAGGAAGTTTAGGAATCAAAGTACAGTTCCAAACAAAATATGAGCCACGATAAGATCGGTCTCAGTTGTAAAGACATTAATCAATAAGACGTTTAAATCCAGAACCAGCTAGACAAACCACACCATACACAAAATGCCCACCAGTTATCTGCACATAATCCTCAATAGTTTGCTCTCTTCTGGGACTTTGATGTAACTAGACAGGACATGACCTGTCCTTCCTAAGACTTAAACATGTCCAAACTCATCTACTCCATCAAACTGGCCACGTCAGACACTATTAACAATATCTACGAAGTGTTAATTGATGCACGGCAGAAACTGTTTTATAGCAGCCTCCCTACCAAAAAGAAAAACATTCATCCTGATTGATGTTGCAGTGATTGGGCCGTCTGTTATTTTAATATCAATAGTCTAGTGAGACAGAGCCAAAGTAATTTGTTACCGTCCGCAATTGTGCCAAAATGTTTATGTGGATCTATTATTCATACTGTAGCGGACATTCTCAAAACGAAGCTCGTTCCTTAAATAGCCTTTTTTGAAGCAGAGCTCATTAAACCTTGGCATAAATAAAACACCAGCTGCAATGCGAAAAGTGTTTCACAAGCGACAACAAGAAAACAATTGCTAAAGTGATTTAATTGGGTCAGTTTTGCTGTGGCCAAGCTATTAAATCCATTTTCCTCCAAACATCAATAGTTTTAGGAAAAAGTCAGTGTAAATAATGGGACTGTGAAATGCCCTCTCCTTCCACACATCTGTCATCAGAGGCCAATCTGTTGTCTCCCATAACTTCATGGCTGACAAGGGTCATTCGCCTGAGGCCCCAACGGAGTCTATATCCCCTCTCTGGGCAGATGCAGTGGTATAAGGGGGGCCCGGATGCCCCCCTCTCCTTCTGCTGACCTCTCCTTCTCTTCCAGACTCTGAGAAAGGGTCCCGAGGTTGAGAAGGTCCTGGGGACTGGACACATTGCGGCATTAATTACACACTCAGTTACCATTGAGCCTAATGTTTGGCATCCCCCCCCCACACACACACCCGGGGTTAACTCCTTCCTGACAAGCAGGGAAAGTAATGGGACCTCTGTGGCTCGTTTGCCAGCAGTCAGCCAAGACAGCTCCTCTATGTCCTCTTCCGCAGCCCCGTTCTCGCTGACTGACAGCAGCTAAATGCTTCAGCCCTGCGTCGCTGTGCTCGGGGATCACACGCAGGGAGGTGGAGACGGGAGATAATGGGAGGTGTGAGGCGGTGGGTGACAGGCGGGACACTTCATCCCATCAAAGGCTTTTTTGCTGGTCGTCTTGTGCAAACAAAGAGGCTTTTTTTGAACCGTTATCTATCAGAGGCTTCTCCTGCTGACATCCTCCGTGCACCCGTGACTGTGATTGGCTGAGGAGACACAGAGAGAAGAAAGAGAGTGTGCACCGACAGGATATCCCCCGTGGTTAACAGCAAAGTAAACACAGTAGAAAGAGAGAGAAAGGAAGTCTACCTCTGTCACACAGACTCGAGGTGAGGCGCTTGCAGATGTCCTTCGATGTATAAAAGATTAGTTCCTGAACTTTGCCAGGGCTGGTGTTCTTCTCCAGAGTGCTGCTGGCTACAACTATAATCACGTGTCTCTGCCTATTGCTGAAGTAATCCGATTTCTGTTGACAGGGGCTGTAGTCGGTAATCTGATAGGAGAATACTTACAATATCAAGGCTAGTGTTTTGTTTGATTAATTCATAGCCTACAGGGTCTGTGAGATAGAGGGAGAGCGCAGCATGAGATCATGACCCTGGAATTCTAAACAATAACCATCTGTGGTGAACCTTGTTGAGCTTGATCCGACTCTCGCTTTTCCTCTCTCACTTCCTTTTTCTCGTCCTCCTTTCTCCTCCCTTGTTCTCTCTTGCAAGATAACACGTTAAAACACAGACACACCTGCAACAGCTCTTTTGCATGTACAACCATGCACGCATACTTCTGGGCCTGAGGCGAATATCACCATAACACCTGAGCATAAACAGAGACTCTGTGAAACTCCTGTGAACACAGTCCCCTGCTTGAATCAGCTTACAAGCCAAGTCAAGGACAAAAATGGTCCTGATTCCCTTTCCCTTCTAGAATATCATGTAATTTAACAGTTACTTAAATATAATCATCTTGGCAGCAGTGCTTTACCCTGAAAGCTGTTAGTGTTAACAGAAAAGAAGAAAAATCCAGGCTCCATGTTGGATTTAATGAATTAGTCCACTACACTGTACTGGGAAAAAAAAATGTGTCTGTGTTCTTCATGCTTGAATCTGACATTTTAAAAGAGGGATGGTCTGAATTATGTGTTTGAAGAATTTCTTTTCTTTGCTCCACAAAAAAGAAAACAACATCTCTGTAAATGTCAGAGCTCTTCCAGCATCTCCTTCACTGTTGAGAAGAAGTGACGTGGTTTGTTCTCTTTCAGCTGGTTGCCACAGGGCCGAGGATGATAGATGAAGTGTTACTTTGCGGACTATTTTTAACTTTTCCAAACCAATGTTCAGACGTCCCATCTGGACAGGGTTAGGGGCAAGGCAGCCTAAGTTCTTTGCCATTAGTTACAGTAACAGACACCGTGAGCGCTCTTCAGAGGTCAGAAAACAAACATTATACTTGTTTATGTGCCATGGCACGCTGAGTACAGCTCAGTTAACAATTTTCAAGAGGTGATGCGTGACTGTTTAATAAGCTTGGACAAAGTTGTGTTAAAAGTAGAGGATGGTTTAAAAAGCTACAAACAGCCTTTTCTGCTCATAAAAATACATTTGAGCTTCTACAAAGCAAGATAGTCATGAGATTATCAAGTTTGAACTTACCACATTCTGTTTATGTTGAGGAATACAGTATATTCAGGTCTGCCAATACATTTTACACTTAAGCTAATGATGCTATAACTACAGTAGAGCCGGTGGTTTATTAACAAGTCTTTTAAAAACTGCAAACCCAGCATCCTATCTGAGAGGCTGTGTCCTCAGTCACATATTTAAATTCAGTCCCAGTGCAACTTTATTTTACGCCACTAAAATATTTATCATCAGAAAGGTGTAGACTGTAAGAGTTTTCGAAAACCAGCTTTAAAGCGGTTCTAAAACTATGTTGTAATATACTTCACATATAGGAGTTTAAACAAGATACTGAAAAAAGCATCATAAAAATCCATTAGAAGTGAGAATGGCATACTACAGAGGAAAGTCTATCTGCTCTGTAAGACACAAGGGTATTCACAAGATACACCCAGCAGGTTTTTCTGTTTAACAATAACACATTTGATGATCACCACACATGTTGGCAAAATAATTCTCTTTGCCATCGTAGTAGATGGAAGACATGGACTGGTCAATGACGTGTTATCACACGATAGGTGACATTTGTTTCCTCTGTATGGAGCTGTGGTGAACTGCTATTGCATGCCTTCAGGTCACACTCCAGGTGGCCTAAATTGTGTTTGCCACTTGAGAATAAAAGAATGTAAATGATTTGTTTAGTAGTAGTAATAAATCTCTATTATATTATATTCTAGATTATACTATATCATATAATGGATTTTAGCACATGTCACGGTGAGAACATAGTGAAAATGACTGGTTATAATTAAGGAACTCATTTCCTTTCTCCTTGAATACCTGTAATAGTATAGGACTAGTAGGTCCTAATCCTGTAGTGGTTATGTATTTTTACAAAAGCAAGATTTTCTGTCTTTCTTTGTATTTTGCTGTCACGCTACAGGGAAACCAGTGCGGTCTTTGTGTGCATCATCATTGTGTGGTCAGTGGGTAGGTCAGCATGTAAAATGTCATTTTGTGGCTTATAAGAATAAAATTATTGGTGTTGAGAGACTGCAAGAAAATATTGTAATTGGTCAGTACATTATTGTGCATGGGCAATAAAATATTTAACAAAGAGGGATTAAATGAGTTGTTAAGTACCTTTTTGTCTCTGATCCACCTCTCATAGAGATTTCTTGCATGACCTATAGCTGGCCTCCAAAGGCTTTTCTTTGACCTTTGACTGAACAGGATGAATGAACTGTAAAGGACAGGCTTTCCAGAGGGGGACTGTCTAGCTATCAGCCAGGAATCTCCTAATGTTTATGCTTTAAGGGGTGTGTCAGGATGAGAGTGTTCGGCTGAGATTCTTTAAGAGAAAGGGAGGTACACCCTGCCTCACGGCTAGAGCTGAATGTCAAGTGTAGATACGCTGCAGAACAATGCAGCAACAACACCATCTCTAATGAAAAATGTCCTCCTGTTTGCAGCTGGAGCACAAGTGGCCCCGCAGACCTGCTCTAATACACCAGACTTCCATTCTATTTATTTTTTTGTTTCTAATTAGCCACAAGGTTCATAAATAACTCTATAATGCACATGATGGATTTTTATCAGCAGAGGGCTCTCACTTCATGCCACTATTTTTGACTTTATAGTGAGAAAGGGTGTTCCCTTGATTATGGTTATACAGCGAACAATAACTGGAGTTAAGTTTCCCTCTGTGCCCCGTGAGTCTCAAATAGCGTGTCCACCGCAGAGTGCCTTAGGTTTTCAATTACACTACTGAAAGTGGTCCCTGATCACTCCCTCTGTCACAGGTGGTGGGATATAAGTGGAGAGGCAAAACCTGGTTTTCCATTTAAGAAATATGTTGGAAAAACTCACTCTGAGCCCTATTTGTTTGGAATGTTTTATGGTTACAGATGTGACTCCCACTGCACCAACGTCACCCCGAACTAACAATGTCTCTGCTCTTCTAACCACTAATTACAGCAGAAGAGGGACTAATTAACACATAACATAACCAAAGACTACAGTTGGCCGTCATTATACTGCATTTTACACATTAAGTAGCAAATTTAGAAGTCAGTGCAAAGACTGATGCTAATTTTCATGATGTTTATAAGCTTTGCAAAAGTTAAAACCGTTCTTGTCTTGAATGTTAACACTGCCAGTGAATGGTTCTTCAATAATTTCTGCTGTACTGGAGCTTAAATACTTTCGGTGTCTGTCACCTTGCGGTTGGTATTTGCCCGGGTGGCCCCGGGTGTTCCTCTGGGGGGTCTTGGAGTACATACAGTAATACTGAAAAGACCCACCCACCCTTCTCTTTCTCTTCACACTCATCTGTATTACATGTGTTATTTGGGGGACCAGCGAGCCACCAAAGTAGAACACACTTTGTGTTCAAAAGAACAAGAGAGAAAACGAGTAAGAGACACAGAGAGTAAGGGACAGAGAGAGAGTGAGAGAGAGAGAGTGAGAGAGAGAGAGGGAGAGAGAGAGCATTGTGTCTGAGCTCCTAAACCAGAGAACCACGGTGCTCTACCAGAGGACTCTGAAGGGGAAGCCCACACAGCAGGAATAACAGTACAGTACAGCGTGATGGGAAAACATCCATGGATTGATTTACATCAGTTACAACAGAAACCCAGCAAAAAAAAAAAAAGGAAAAACACTGACATGCATATCATGCTTAAATCTGGCCAGCTTCCTTTGCGATATGTCATGTGTAAAGCTATATCCTGTGGTTCAGCACGGTGGTCAGGCAGAGTGTCTGCAGGGGCCCCAAGTCCCTCACCAGGACTTGAAAGCAAACTGCAAGCTTTACCTTGGACAAGCAAAGGTCAACGGACAGAGAGAAGATCGTTCCTTTGGCTGAGATATCATTTCCACTCTGCAGCTCAAAGCCTTGATCTACTTTTAACCACATGAGGGAATGTGTGAAGAGATATGAATGTGCCATGAAGGATCACACACAGAGCAATGACCATCTACTGCTCGCACACGCATATGTATCCAGGTCAAAACAAAATGAGGCTGTGAGTTTATTTTAGCTTTATAATTAGCATACAGACATGAGAGTGGTGTCAGTACTGTCACTTGTGCAAAGAAAGCAAATCAGCGTATTTACCAAAATGCTGACTTAATCCTTTAAGTTAGTAGTTTAAGATGCAGTGATTTACGATTCACTCCCAGCGTTCTGGTCAAGTGCTTCTTATTTTTTTGTCATCATGTAAATAGTCTCCCCCACATGCAGTTATGAATTTAATCCAAAGATATATGTGTTCAGGAATAACCCTACAAATCAAACCTCCTTAGCATTTTTCCAGATGAACAACGGAGAGTGTAGAATCAGAATCAGTGAAAAACAGTCTCAGAAACTGACCTCTTAAAAGGCAAGCAGTGCCCTTTGACCCCTTCCATTCTTCCTCACATGAACACACACAAAAAAACACACACTCACTTATACCCATTAGCAATTAGGATTCATTAGAAACTGGAAATTTAATCAGTGGTTTCAGTTTGTCATTGGGTAGCATTTCCTCTGTGTGAAAGCCAACCACACAGGCAGTATTCTGTGGAACGCCTGCTAGCTAGCAGGAGTTTGAAATGGAAATGCTGTTGTGGCCGACCTCCACACCCTTCTATCATTTGTCTTAAACCAAACCCGCCCAGAAATAAAATTACTCAAATGCAAGGGGATTTTCAATTATTTTTTTTCCTCCTTTCTCTCTTACACTCTCGCACTTCTTTTTTTTGCGAGTGGAAAAGCAGCACACTTTGCGGAATTCAGTCGCCCACGCACTCTGTCAGGACACTTGATTCCAATTAGATATTTTTCTTTGCTTTCTTGTTCTAGCCTGTCTGGGCCTCCTGCTTTTATCCCTCCCTCTGCCCTCCCCACTAACTCCCTTGCTGTTGAACTCTCCCCTCCTCTCTCCCGTTTCCTTGCTCGTGTCCTCATTCTCTCAATCTCTATCACAATATGTAGTTTTGTCAGCCACAGTACCCTTGCTTCGCTTTCATGTATTCTCTCGTACGTTTTCTCACAGCCCGACATCCTGTGACTGATTTTAAACTTTGACACCGTCGTATACAACACATCAGGGCTGTAAGACACTGTGGCACAACTATTACAGCAGACAAAGCCAAACAGTTTCCATAATGATAAAGCAGGGATTTAGAAGTGGCTTTAGAAGGTTGCAAACCGCTTTTGTTTTGCTCCTAGGCAGTGAATATTTATTAACCTATGGATCCATTTGATTACAGTGTGAGGTCAGCGCCGTGCTGTGAAGGTCCTCCCACACATTCACTAATGATAGCCTAGCCCTGGAGTGCATACAATAGCCACATGTAATTCCTCATCCAAATTACTGTAATTAAAACATTCCACAATCCTTTATGTGTTATTTTTTCCTTCATGTGCTGTTGTTTCTTGTCTCGGCTCTCTTATAATTCTGTCAAACAGAGGCTATTAGTCTCACAGTAGATGAGAATTGGGTTCTGTGTTTGGAAATCCTTGTGCCGTCTAGCGACATGAATAATTCTGCTGACTCATACAGACTACACACGGCCTTATGATGCAGTCTCAGTGCAGGAAAGAAAAAAACCTCTCCATGTTATAATTAGCCTAAGAAAGAAAGTTAGTAACATTTCTGCAGAGACGAGAGCGTTAGCACACTGGTTATCATTGGCTATCATTGCTAGGTCCGTTTCTCCTTTGTTGCACAGACAGATGATTTAGAGTACATCTCTTCAGCCTAAATTGCTTCCAAGCAGGGGGTTCCTCTTCCGCGTCCAGCCCGTCACTTCACAACTGAGGCCTCAAGTTTCTGCTCCATGTTGCATGGAAGTTTCCAAGAGCCAAGCTATTGTAAGTGTCAGCTACATTTATCATGTAGTTGTACAACCCTGGAAAATTCTGTTACACAGTTTGCAATTTCATGGCTAACCACAATAATAGAATAAAAAGAATATCTATTATATTTGATTTTTTTTTCAGAGCTGTACCATTAGTGCTTGCAGATGGAAAGCTTGCAGTCGAATTTGTTATTGAACTGGCAAGATTGTGTTTCTTATTGTGCAATTGCTTGATGGTGGGATAAATTGATTTCTATTGGAAAAGCTGAGCTTCAGAGTCACCTCTGGTCACACAACTTCAATTAGCTGTGATTCTGGATGGGATTATGTTACTGATTTGCCACCTGAGGTAGTGAGCTCTAATTAGGACTGATACTCAGGGGAGAGATTAATACTGAAAATGCATGAGGAGGGAGGTATGTACACATGCTTGTGTACCCTTCACCTTCAGTTGAACATACAGACTGTGGAATAGCTGGTGTTGAGCAATAACTATATACTGGGCTCTACATTAGGTACTGTGCACTGCCTTCAGCAATGAAAAGTACTTACTGCACACTTGGGGCTGGACCACTCATCACACAGAAAAGAGGGACGGATGAAAACATACCCCCTGGTCAAGGAGAAAATACATTCAGTAAGTCAAAAAATCATCAGATTGCCTCAAAACCAAAAACACATCCACCTCATCCGGAAGATAATATCTAATGTCGTGCATGGGCTGGATGTAGATAGCAGATGGACCTGCAGATGGACTTCTATTATGTACTTTCCAGATGACAAGATTTACCCACAGATTCAAAACCCTCACTTTCGCTACCACGCAACCTATGTTCAGTGAAATTAAATTTGGAAGATGGCAGGCAAAATAATATGAAACAAATCCTTTTCGACTGAAGACAATAGGAGAATAGTCTGTGGCCAGATTTAATTTGAAAACCTAACCTGCATGACCAATATGTGCAGTGGAAATAGAAATCAAAATTACAGTAATCTATGTAATATTCAAAGCATTTTCCTTTCCTTTCAGCTAGCTAAAAGAAAATGAAAATCATAACAAACTAAACCTAGGAATGACTAAATAACTGTTTACTATTACATTTAAATGTCCTCCTGCAGCCCTTTATGTAAATAACTGAAGATAATGAAGGAAACAAAATTGCTTCCAAAGCCCTTTAAGAAGTCTGTCAGGATTTCGGAAGTGCCAGAAGGTGGGATTTTGACTATCACTGAATATCATCTAATCTAAATGAGGAACACATTCCTTTAGCCAACCGTTAGTTTTAAATTGTTTGAAATTTTGCCCCAAGATTCATGTTTGGATGAACATGAAGGAACTTACAGATTAAGGTTGCACTGACAGACTTGTCATTGGGGAGAGTTTGGACCACACAGAATAATCCTTCATGGCTCTTCAAGGCCGGAGACATGCAGGCATGAAAGATCTACAACTGGAAGAGAAGCCCAGCCTTGCACCCTGCCTTTTAAAAAGCACTCGCTCTCCTTGAGTGTCTCCAGAGTGGGACAGATGCAACAAGGCAAGGCGACCTTTTGAAAGGGTCAAGGAAAAACACGGGGACGCTTTGGGGGTGTGGGGGAGGGTTGACCTCACTGGAGGTATCTATCATTCTCTGAAGATGTTGGCACCTTAACAGACACACACACACACACACACACATATATATACAGATGCCCGAACATGCACAAAGAAGTAGTCACGCACACACTTGTCTATCCTTTTTTCATGACAGGAGGTCTCTAATGAATGTGGCACTCAGAGGACCCTTCAGAGGAAGCAAGGCCACTCTCACTCCTGCCACTGACTTTACAGAGCACAGAGGGGCCCTCGCACGTCTGCATTTCACTAGATAACCAGAGTCAAAAGCCGTCCCCAGACAAGTGCGCTCTGTCAAGGGCTGAGGGTCGTTTTTATGTCTCCCTGCCGCTGTCCGATGGAGACGTGGAAGGTCAGCTCTGAAGGAGTGCTTGTTCACGGCTGTTACAGTCACTGGTACAGTGATGGGGCCCTTCAACTTGACAATACCCACATTATCCGTCCTTCCTTTTCTCTGCCTCTGCTGATGTGTACCAGGCACTCTGTCTTGATATGCAACACACACTGTCAGCGTGTTATGGCCCCACTCAAGTAACTGTATAAATTCAGATTATGGAAGAATTATTCTGGTCTGTCTGGCAATTAAATACGCTCATGTGTGGCTTGCCAGGGCAGCCAGCCAAGCTCTCATCGGCACCGGTCCCAGTCCGATCTAATTCTACCAAGCACCTCCCTTTGTCTGTGGTAATACATTTTTATCAGAAGGGAATGTGTCTCATGGGATTTGAATATCTCTTTCCACTCACGCTTCCTGAAACCTTCAGTGCAACTGCAAAGGCATCAAGGATTTCTTTTGGTCTGTGTGACTGTGTTGGTAAATCCAAACAAGATGAGGCTCAAAGTCATCTGAAGTTTATGTGTCAGAAAGGGTTGTCTGACTCATTTAATTGATATTTAATACTTATGGTGGCTTATTCCCCTGAGAGATAAAACATGAAGTTCCCTGTCTTGACTCCTCTGTTACAGAACACTGTCTGGAGAGTGTAATGAGCAGCTGGCAGTGGATAAAGCGCAGTAAAGATCTATTAAAGTGCCAAATGGATATTCTTAGACATGGTGCAGGTTACCCATGGTCTCTGGGTGTGTAGAAGATACTGCAAATGTTTATTTTGGAGTTGAGTGACAGTGAACACAAGCACAAAGGCCCAGACTTCAGAGACAGGAGACATCACGTCAGAGTTCTCCTCACCACAGTGGGAGCCACTAACGAAGGCTCAGCCTCACCAACATGCTCGCAACACACACACCATCACCTTCAGAGGGGGACCCACCACCCTGCAGCACAGCCTGGCACCTCGCCAGCGGAGAAAGAAAATGGGGGGTTTTAAGTGCGGAGCCTGGCCTCGCCTCATCCAAAACGCAGAGATCACTTAAAACACATTCCTGCAGCTATTTAACACAGCCGCTCAACACTGCTCAACAGCTGAGGTCTTCCAAACTCTGAGAGCAGTTTAACTGGTTGGGGTCGGGGTGCAGGAGACCGATACAGTGTTGTTGCCTCTGCCGAGCAGTCAACTTGCCATGTCTGTCCAGTCTCATAAAATATATGTTGTGAAGACTTTGAGTTATGAAAGTTTGTGCCAAATTTGAAGAAATTCCCTAAAGGCGTTTCCTGAGATACTGCGTTCACGAAAATTGGATGTGATTGGATGATTCACTTTTTTCCCCCTATTCTTTTTTTAGAGCATAATGCTGCATAGACAAACAGGTGCCTCAGGTAGACTACATGGAGCCTCATCAATAAGCTTTCTTGATCAAAAAGTGCTAGCATGGTGAAAGTATATGACAAGTTCAGTTCAACGTGTTAGCATGGTAACATTTGCTAATTGGCACTAAATACAAAGTAGAACTGTGGCTGATAATGTCATTAGTTTTGGACAAATTTTGAACTGATGATGGAGCTAGATGAAAAGTTAAGGGATCACCAAAGTTAATGCAGTTCATCCAGAGGGGGACATGAATTATCCATCCAATGGTTGTCAAGACCTGTGACTGAAAAAAGAAAATGTCAACCTCATGATGATGCTAAAGGGTGAAGTCTGGGGACCACCAAAAATCTGATTTATCCTCTGTGGAACGTGGATGCTTCTACAAAATTTGACACCCCTAGAGCCATGCTGCTAGCATGGCTAAAAAGGCCAAACATAGGACCTAAAATATCTGAAGCTGGATGATGTTTTAGGTTTTAGATTCATTGCTTTAACTGTGATGATGAGGGATGTCTGGAGACAGGACAATTCTAGGTTCAGCATCTAAAGAGCTATTACTTTTGGCCAGATAGTTTCCTCAAAGACTAAATCATTCCTCTGAACTGTTTTTGTGCAGAAATGTCGCAAGTGCTTCATTTCTCTCTGGGACTCTTTGAATAAAACTCTGCAATATTCCCGGTTTGATGGACTCAAGAAATGTTTTTATTCCTCCGCAGATGCACGTAGACTTCAGAGTAAAGTGTTCCAACATACACATGGTTACAGCAAGTTTAGAGTGCAAATGATTGTAAATGAAAGCGTACAACACTCAGCATTTTGAAAACGTGAAGAGTTCCAGTAAAACACCTCTATAGACACTGTTATTTCACTTCCTTATAAAACGTCTGTTCTCACTTTGGGGTAGATTATTATAGAGCCTTACTAGTAGTGTCACGTCACACAATTAAGTCACATGAGCACACACACAGAGAGGACAGTATATCATCTCTATCTTGTTAGGAAACCAATCCAATGATCCAAGGTGTCCACAGGGTTTTCATAGCCTCCATGGTTGCTCATATGAAATCATAGTACATTAAGTGTTTGAAAGAATCCTTTAGAAGAAAGCATCCGAGGCATTCGACCTTGATGTTAGGAAAAAAAAAAGGAGTAACTGGGGTCACTAGAAGAAAGAGGAAAAAAGCCCCTCTGGTTAATCTGACAGAGGTGGTAGTTATTATGAGGACAGATAACACATGAGAGCATGTGGAAAGAATCACAATCACAGACTCAAACACACGCAAGTGCAGGCAAACAAACTTCCCGTAACAAACACTTCTTCCACACACATGCTATATGAAATTCAGCCTATCCAAACATACCATATACACCAGCACTTGCATTCACTGTTTTACCACACAACTCAACACTTTCACAAGTCAAGTCAGTTTTATTTATATGGTGTCAAATCATAATAGAAGTCATCTCGGGAAACTTTTCAAACAGAGCAGCCCTAGATCATAGTCTTTACTGTATTATTTACAGGGACCCAGGTCTCCACCATAAGCAAGCACTTGGCGACACTGGAGAGGAAAAACTCCCTTTTAACGGGAAGAAAACCCGAGTCGAACTGGGTTCTGGGTGGGCTGCCATCTTCATCAACCAGCTGGGTTGAGAGGGGAAAGACAGGAGGAGAGAGGGGGAAAGAGAACATGGCACAATGCAAGTTCCACATTAAGATGTATAGTGACAGTAATGGTAATAATACACATAATAATAAAAAGAAGAATAGTAATAATAATGATATATATAAAATTATAATAATTGTAGCAGCGAGAGATGAGCAGGATCATGGTGGCCGTAGATTGGTTTGTAATAACAAACCCAGACATCTCTGCATAAAGCAACAGTAGATTAGAGCAGAGTTGAGAAAGCACAAAACTACGGGAGAGAGAAGAAGCCAAGTTACCGGTAGTAAGAAGCATTAATGGGACATGAATGCATACAGGTGTAGAGGGAGAGGAGGAGAGAGGAGCTCAGTTTAGGAGCTCCAATGGAGCTCCATTGAATTAATGGATCAATAGTGCTGAAAAGAAACCCTGGGTTGTTTTTATTTTCCCCTATTAATAATGAGTAATTGACAGCTCTGGTATTACAAAGGTGTAGAGATAGAGATGTTTTAAGACTATCTTGCCAGACTAAATTCTTCCAGATTGGTGGAACACCATTTCCTTTCAAGTTTTCACAATATTTGTATTAATTTGCGAACAAACTCTTCCACTATTTGTATAAAAATGATCGGTTACATAGTGTATGGTCATTTGCACACACACATAGATGTAATGGCCAGTCCCCCCCCCCCTCCTCCTCCACTGCACTGGACCATGGACAGGCCAAAGCTCACTTTTCAAAAGGGGATGCTTTGAGTTCCAGAGGGGTGCACATGAAAGAGCAGCAGAATATAAAGGAGTGCCCAAGGATACACTGCAGCGCTCAATGTGAGGACAATTTAGCCCTGATGGAAAACCTGGATCAAAGGCCTGGCCTCCATTATTGCACATTCCCCAACAAAACACTGTGCCATTTGAAGAGCGGGCCAGACCTCCGGACTCCTGAGACCTGTTCCTGTGCACAGACATAGACAAGCCCCATTCCTTTCACCTTGCTATGTTCTCTATCTCAATGTCTCGCTAAAAGATTAGAGAAATGCTTTCATTCCAAAAGTGCTCACGATTTCTCTTTGAATTTCGAGATACTGACCGAGGCTGAGGCAGACAGCCCTCAAAGTTTCTTCCCCCTTTTGTTCAAGGTCGCCACGTCATGGTCATTGCCATATCGAGTCACTATTTGAAATGACAAAACTCATACTCATAGACTCATCATATGCATTTTATTTGTAGTATAATCTCTTTGCTGTTTTGTAAGGTTCCAATGTGCCACCATCACCATAAAGGACACCTAAGTGTACGTTACATGAGAAGCTCTCAGATTAAAGACTGCACCCTCTGCTGAGACTCTGTTTTCCTGACTAATTCTAATGATATTAGGATGATATCATTAGGATTTTTAAACTCTTGGGTTTATCTTTAAGAGAATCTGTTGTGTGGAGGATATAGCTCTCCATGCCCTTACCTATAGGAGATAGTGGAACAGGAAATTGTTCTGAAACCAAAAGTTGCTTACCGCTGTGAACCCTGCCTGTAGCTTTATTTTCCTCTGCATGCAGTTTCAGCCACCGAAATGCAGTTTCAGAGCTTGTAAATCTAGCTCAGATATCTTCACTGTGCTGCAGGGAAGAGACCTTTGGATATTGTGGAATGTCTTGGCTCAGCTGCGAAGGAAACCATCAGTAAAAAAACTATCTGTGAGAGTTGTAAATAGCACAAGTCAGCTTGGGTAATCTTCAAGAAAAATTGTTTTATGCTTCTATGTTTGCATGCTGAAGGATTATCAGACTTGTTGTGTCTTAAATCCCTTTGTTGCAGGCCATTAACAGTACGATTATCACCACAACTTATATTGTGAACTGGTGACCAAGGTTTTGTTTGTGCTCTTGTTGTCCTACTACTGTTTGATCCATGTTGTGAAGTGGATTCCATTTGCTCTGTCATTATCCATCACAGTCCATCTACTGATGTTTGCACTAAATCTCTCCCCACACTGCACTAACAGCAGCAGAAAACCAGCGTAGCTAAGCAGACACTGACAACTCTGTCCATGAGTGCCTGTGAGTGCTTACTCTAGGACTTCTGATGGTTTTATGTTGCGTCTAGACTTTAATAAGTGGTTGTGTTTTCCTGAAAGCACACCCCAAATCTCTCCTGAAAGTCCTATGGCGATGCTTTAGTAATAAAATACTATATGCGTTTGTTGTTGAGCTGGACTCAAATAAACATGCTCCTAATAGAGCTGAATGTGGTAAACCTACAGAAAGTGCCTTGTCATCAGAAATATCACACAGTTTGTGTGTGTTTTTCTGTGTCCCTTTCACACACTTTGACGAAGTTTTTATGACGTAGACGTCACATATGTAAACACTGCAGTGCAGACAACATAAAAATGGGGCATGTGGCTCCATTAACAAACATGTAAATAATATTGACCTGCTGAAATTTGACCACAGTAACTCTGATCTGTTATTTCGTAGCTTTAAATCAAAACCATGTAAGCTTTGAAAGACAAAACAATAAATTCTTCACTCTTACAGAGGAAAGGTTTAATTGTTCAGAAACAAATCGCATCTCTGCTCAATTTGATGCACACAGGGCTGCATCTACAGCCTTTCTTGGTTTGGAATGACTGTTTTACAGCTTATGTTGGCTACTGTTATTAAACCTTAGATACTGCTGTGTAACTCTTTTCCACTTGTGCTACTCTTACTTTTTTTTTTTCTTTTTTTACAAAGCTACATTCTTAAGGACCATTTCAGTGCAGCTTAGGAAGAACAATTATACAAACGTTTGCTGACTAACTCAAAGGTTTCAGTAAATGTTTTGTCTTTCAAATGTACTGTAAAATGGAAATAAGTACCACAGATATCAGAGAGCCTGAAAACCTTCCACCTTTGACATAAGAAATAAATCACTAACTCAGATAAACTCATCAATTTTGGGTTATATGTAAGAGTTGCATTAATTTTATTTTGTGCTACAGTGTGTAGCATTTAAATCTAATTTTGTGTTTTACTCTCTCCTCCTGCATAAGTATGAAATGAAAATTAGCTGGAACTCTGGTTCAATTTTAAACAATGTCTGGACCATGTGAAAAAAAAAAAGTTAAGTACTATAAGCCGCCTCTTTTGTTGAAATATAAGCCTACAGCCCTCCAACAGTAGTTTATGAATCACTGGGACCATTAAGATCTCGACTCACTGATACACATACATAAACCATTTGTGGCTCACCTGTGACCCAGTTCTATTATACCTGCTAACCAGATGGACCATCAGATAGCCCCTCTCTCGGGACTCGGTAAATGTATAGGCCTCAGTCCTCCATTCAGCGCTGACCTATCGTTAACCTGGGAGGATTTTCTTCAGTTGTCAGTGAGAGACATTCAAGTGGATCACATTGAATTTCTCCGTTTCTGACACTCAAGTTCAAAGCAATCGTGTTGAGTAGTTAGAAAGGTCCAAGAAAGTAACCAAATTTAAGAGCTGGTTTGAAACGCTTTTCAAAAGAACCACGATGGGGTTATGATGAAGCATAATGATCATTTCCTTGCCGCTGCAATCTTTGAGGAGAAAAGAAGGAAAGAAAACACAGGCGACTGAGTCCTTCTTGGCTTCGGTAAAACCTGTTGAGGTGCTAATAACAAGACGCAGATTGTCCACAGACTCGGTTTTGACAAGTCCGCAGTCTCCATTTCACTCAGAGGGTAGATCACTGTAGAGATGAAAGCAGGGTGGGGAAAGGGGGAGGCCTTTGGTGTTAATCAGGTGCTGATTGGCAGCTTGGGAGCCTTTAAGAGGGCTGAAAATCTGTAGAGAAAAGGGTCATTATCTCTGAAGACCACTGCATTTCCTTCTCACTATGGTTCGTGGTGACAATGAGATAAGGTCAGAGATGTAGTTTCATCTTTATCTTCTTAAGTTCAGCAACACCAAGGGGAGAAAGTGCATCTGTCCACTTACTATTACTTACTATTTTGTGCTTCTTTAAGTTCAGACTGAAATTAAGATACATTTTTGCTCAGTATTCTTGAAGTTGGTTACTTCAGTCAAACCTTTAATTAGCAAATTCTGTTAAATTATGGTGTGGTGTGGGTGCATGAATTTTTGGTTTTGACTGAAGACGTTGGTACCGTAATTTGATTGGTGTTGTATCTGCATGGGTTGCTACCAAAACTTCTTCACATCGCTTCAGTGCCACCACAGAGGCAGTTAAACAACGAACCAGTGACCGATCGGCTAGTTGTTGCTTAGCCTGAGCTGTTATATGAGCATTCCCAAAAATCCTCTTTGACCCTACATGTTAGTTCATGTTAGAATTCGAATCACAGTGTAATGTACATGATGCTGAGGCTTAACTCGAGTTCAGACTACTTATAACTTATATTCTTGTTCAAGAAGTATGACAATTCAAATGTTTGTTAAGCTTTAAAATCCCTTTTGCTATACCTGCAGCTGGTTGAAGTCAGACCCTTCTTTACTAAACCCAAACCTTAGGACTTAAAATATGCTAAACCAAACCAACCAGCTAAACACTGTGACCGAACTTTAGTTGGGGACAGGAAGATCTCACTCTTTCATGCCCCTCTCCAACAAATATGTTCTCAAGATCCTTTAGGAAATGGGACACAAGTTGGTTAATTGGATGGGTGGCAGGGGTTAAACACTTCCCTCAGCATTTCAATCTGTCACACCACACTGCTGCATGCTGGGACTAAAGCCCGGACCTGAATGTGGGAGTCTAGCTGAGCTGTTCCAAGGACACTAAACTGCAGACACCCCGGAGTGGTTGCCACCGCTGCCTCAAGTAATACAAACCAGCTGAGTGCCCCACACACCCAATCCATCACCTCAGTCTTTACTACACTAAAATCTCAAATGAAAATGTGATTTTTTAATCAAAACACCTCTCAAGCCCAAAACCCTACAAACCATAAGTAACACGTTTTACTCAATAATTGCTGTTCCATTGCCGTCTAAACTAATGTCGCTCATGACAGCAGCAAATTTTCCTCTGTTTCCTGATGGGGCCTCACAGTGATTGAAGTCATGTTCATGTAGCTTAAGTCTGCCTGTTTAACCTGAGGCCCTCACAGGATATGGCATGAATTACACGCACACACCGCACAGCTTAGATTGTAATCTTTTGATAATATACAGCCAATTTCCACCCAGTTATATAAAGTTGATTGGTGCAGGGTGGCTGGCGTAGTTCACGCCTCCTTCAGAATTAAAACCTACTACATGAAAAATGTGTGACAAGTCCCAGTGGTACTGTATAAACAATCGAATAGTGAAGCTTTTATCAAGATGCTCTGCATAGTTTCCCCTCCCCACTACTCTCCACTTCTCACAGACTAATCATTGTTTCTTTTTTAATTAGGCAAACCCGATGCTTTGTATACACTATTGTGCGTTTGTAAATTATAGCTTGATTAGTTTTCCATTGAGATGTTGCAAGATAGCAGTGAAGATGGGAGGGGCCTGACACATATTTGCTGCTGTCTTTCAACACTAAATGAGGGGTGTTTTCTGTTTTTGGCAGTTTGTTTAACCACGTATATGATTGGATTGCTCATTAATTCTGATTCTGTCACATCCCAGCATTAATCATTTTCTCAACTGTGCCTTTAAACCGCCACATCTGTCTAATGATTTAATGTTGACATATTACACAGTGAGTTGTTTTTCTGCCACTGATATATTCTGATGCTTTGATGCAATGAAGTGTTCTAATTCATTTTAACCAAATTAGTGTTCCATGTCGTATTAGATTTGATATGGTGGAGCTCGGGCACATTCTGTGAGCATCTGGCCCTTTACTACAGTAACACTGACAGGTTGGCTGGTTTTTGTTTTGAAACACAGTGATAAACCAGACTGCTTAGTATGATGTAAGAAGTTTTTTACTGTCAGTCAGCAAGATCTTTATCGTTATTATCATTAACTCTCCCCCGCCTCCTTCCCACCTCAACTTCCCACTTATCTTGATAACCGGTCAACCCTGAATTAGCATTCACCATGAAGCTGAGTTAGAGAAATGCCAATCTTAGCTTTTTTTTTTTCTTTTCTTTTGCTTCACTCTGCTTTCTGTATGTGTTATTGTGCTGTGATTTCCCAGCTTTGCGGCCACTAGCCTCAACAGCCACAACCCATCTGGCTGCTGGTCACCACACCTATAGGAAATACAGCCACAGGACATGGTTTTTACCTAAAAATATTGAAAACATTATTCACATCCATGTGTTGGGTAAACAAATATTTTACTGGCCAAAAAAAAATGCATCAACTTACATTAAACATCCAGAGACTTTTGCAACAAAATTGCCAGTGAGCGCCAGTAGCTTTGCTGTGACCGGTGAAACAAAACAAGAGAGTGAGGGTCTTGCAGCTCTGCAAATCTTTGCTTTTGCAAGTTTTACCTTTTGCTTAAATGCAACCCTTTTCTCCTGTGTAACATACAAACAGTGACAATTGTGTTTTCACTTACTCTTTCAACATACCTCTTAAACTTAACTTTTCTGTAGTACGCAGGCTTTTTGTCCTCACAAGCTTACTGGCATTCCCAGTCAGGTTCTCTGACACAAAATTTTTAATGCTCATAAAACAGGTAGAAATTCGCTCATTCAAATGCCATTTTGTGGCCAACAAGGGAATTAGAAATGTACACACAGAGTCACAGAGGCACAAGCTGTTAATGTCAACTCTGTCTACTAAAACATTTGTTCCTGATCATCTAATTTGCATTGCCGTTTTATATTTTTTTAAAAACACATGCTGCAATTACATGTTTTATTGTCATGATGAATTCTCAGTGGTATATGAATGTTACACCTCCTGCATCAGAACAAAACATGGCCAGTGAACATAAATCAGTTGGCAAATGCATGTCTTCTCCTACATATTTGGCTTGAGGATGTATAGTAAAATCCTGTTTATCAGTTAATTTATAACTACTTTACGCTATACCAAAAACATGTATGTTCCAGGTTTAACACTAGAATATGAATGGTTTTTATTCAGTGGAAGGACACGGGCCAGCTGTGGTTCTGATCCAGCCGTTCACTTGTGTGGGTCCAGACAGATCAGTGTGAGGGAGGGTTTGCTGCTGTGAGGCTGCTCCACCTAATCCCAGGCTGCATTACTCAACCAGTCCAGTCAAACAGCACACAGGCGCGGGGACTTCCCCTTCCCTCCAAAGACGTAGAGGAATACTGTATTGCCTCATGCGCCACTGAGGTAATATCATTACTTCAACCACATGCTGCAGAATCTAACCTGAATATTGTCCTATGTGTCCAAACCACATTGTGTGAGAGCAAATGCAAAGACCAATTTGTCCTAAGAAATTTTAAAGCAATAACATTACCAGAATTCTTGGATGATTGTTGCATCTAAATACGTCTCACAGCGCTATGTAACAACGCTTTCTCTTCTTGTAACATAAGTCTGCTGAGAGTTCTCCAAAAGAGAGCATTACCTCGACTCCTGCCAAGAGTATCTAACAATGCTTTTACTCATTTTCCTGTTTTTCCCCCTAATAGATACCAATCAAACCTTCTTGAGGGGAAATCCATCACATGGGTGTGCAGCAGCTCCACAAGGTATTGTCCCTTGCACGCAACTCTAAAATTACTGCTCTCCACTGTTACTGGCACTCTTTCAACACCTTCAGGGTGTTGAGGGGTGTCATTTCTATAAAGCCCAGAACACCGTGGGCAACAGGATTCACATCTGTTGGAACACAGTTCATAAAATCCACCACCTCTCATCATACACACTTCACAGGGGGATAATTGTGTGTAACTGAGGTGCTTTTGCTCTGTTTTTAACGTGAAGAAAGAAGTGAGGAGTCAGATTATGATGCATAATGCTTTCCATTAATAAAAGGGAGACTTACATTGAAAGCTTTTGAATGTAATAAAGACATATAGAGGTTAATTCTTCTTCGGTGGTAGAATGAGGAGGAGAAACCGTGGAAAAAGCACATACTTCACTCAATAGATAAATATGAACTTGAAGCAAAGCATTGGGTCTATCTCTGAAAACAAACAGGGCCATATATTTCACTTGGAATAACAGAGATCAGCTGTATCAACACTGATCCTCCTACTGCAGCCAGCCACCTCAAGTGATAAACCATCAAGTCTGCGAACCGTCCTCTGAGTGCATTTGAGCAGACATGAGACTAAGTCATTGTCCTTTAGCTGAGTGGGATGTTGAACTGATCAGGGTCTGATACCAAGGATTACAATCAAGTTTAATGACCAAACTCAAATTCAGTACAACTTTTGAAAATTGCTAAGAAAGAATAAAATGACCAAATGTACATACAGACACAAACTGAAGAGCACTTTAAGGCTGCTATGATTTGACTGCAGTATTATGTTAGCGCGGCCTGCCTAACTTTTCACTTGCAAATAATCTGTGTGTTGTTTGCACTGGCACAGCTGTTTGCATTGCCTTTGTTCAGCTGTCTGTGCACTCCCTCCCTTTTCCCAGTCTGATAACATAATACTCTGAGTATGTTTCTAAAGGGTAATAAAATGAGAAGGAGCCGTTATCTGCTCTTTGACTGAGCAGCAGCAGATTTAAACACGTCCCATGAGCTTGGAGCATTTTGCCATCCAATGTTTTCTCTCTCTCTCTCTCATACATCCTGAAGACGTGAGGCGTGCAGCAGGGTTGAAAGTCTCCGAGAATTATTTTCTCTTTAACCATCAAAGAGATTTAGATCTGTTGAGCCTTTGATGCTGAACATTTGTCATGTAATAACAGTGCATGTAGACAGCAACCATGTCAAAGAGCTACAATGAAAAACACTAAAATTGTAAATGGTGGCACCTTTGTGTTAATTAACCATCGTTCTGCCCAGTTTTGTTTTTTTTTTTTGTCAACATAACGAAGAAGAATTATTATTGAACATGTCCAAAAACTTCAAAATTTTCAACGAAGTGACCGACAGTCAACCTTTGCCTAACCTTAAGACAAGCAATGATCATAGTCTATTACTAA
Organism: Toxotes lorentzi; assembly: GCA_037833715.1. Lineage (NCBI taxonomy): Eukaryota > Metazoa > Chordata > Actinopteri > Toxotidae > Toxotes > Toxotes lorentzi. The sequence continues at coordinate 15,928,060 of JBBMJY010000003.1, forward strand.
CCTTGACCAAGTTGTTTTTGTAACTCTGAGCTCACCAAACCTTAAACTCAATGATGGCACATCAAAAAAACATAAATCATTTTTATGATGGTCAAATGCATTGTGGCACATTGCTCAGTGGCACTTTCTATAAGGAGTGTCTGGGAAATGAGTCCACATAAATATGCGTGACTTTTTACTACAGCAGCACTAACAGGGTAGTTGTTATTGTGTGTCTGTTTGCTACCTTAAATGACCAGAAAGTGTACAAAAAAAAAAACTACAATGATTTTGTAAGACATCTCAGCATAAGGAATATTCAACTTTACACTGTGAGTCAGCGAGATCCTTATCATTATTATCATTACGTCCCCCCACCCTCCCTCCCACCCCAACACTCCACTTATCTTGAAAAGCTGTCAACTTTGAATTAGTAATCCAAGATGAAGCTGAGGTAAACTTTCCCCTTTTTTTTCTTGGTACTGCTTGTTCTTGGTACAGCTTTTATTATTGCCTTGTGATTTCCCAACATTGCGGCCACTAGCCTCAATAGCCACAACCAGCTGACTGCTGGTCGCCACACCTATAGGAAAACACACCCACAGGACATGGTTTATGCCTCAAAATATTGAAAACATTATTCACATCCATGTGTTGGGTAAACAAATATTTCGCTGGCCAAAAAAATGCATCAACTATACTGTTGAATATTCAGAGCGTGTTACAGAGTTGCAACAGAACTACCAAACAGCCTTACTAGCTTTTCTCTTCCTCTGTTACATGATGACAATCTGTTGCTGCTTCCCACTCGTCTATATGTTACTTTCATGAAATAACTGATTATGTCATCCTGCCACTAAGGGGACTTGTTTTGTAGGACTGAAATGTTCACACCAAGCCTGCAAAATGTGTTTCATTCGTTTTCCCTAATCAGCGTTTCACTGATTAGGTTTTGGCACTTGGTTGAGGTTAGGGAAAGATCGTGGTCTTGGTTAAATAGAAAAAAAAAAAGTCAACACTGATTTGACACATGACTAAACCTTTTAATTTAATTTAGCAGCATAAACTTAACAGCATGTGGAACACAAGGCGCCAACCCCAGTCACCCCAGCTTTGCACCACGATTCTGTCGGCATAAGAACATCACACTATCTGGACTGGAAAGGAGACGGGGAATGAATGGGGATGATGGAGCTGATTAGCAAAAATAGCATTTTATGTCATAGAAGGTCAAAGAATTGTGACCCAGCAGATTCACCTTTGGCCTCAAAAAATCACTGTCATTGTCAAGACTGTCTGGTCCTCTCTTCACCCATCAATGAGGCCACTGCAGCGAGTGTTGATTGATGATAGTGGACTGTATTAGAGCCCGGCTTGTTTCCAGCTTTGGGACTGAGTTGTTAATGTACACACATCTAGACTAAACACATACAGCAAGAAAAGGCTCACATACGCTATAACTTTGGGAGCTGCAACCCTCATGCAAGCATGACGGTGTGCTTAGTCACAGACCTGCAGGCTATAGTGTGTTGGGGGGGGTTCTGTGTTTTGTTTCAATCATCAAAGCTATTGGGTTTAGGGTCTCCACTCTCTGCCTATCACTCAGCAACACTCATGGCCACTTGGACCCTGAAATTTTACTCCAGGCTGCTGAGAGGAGCGGGCGGTGGGGCTGAAGAAACGTCTCCCTGGCCTTGCTCTGCTCTGCCGGGGGTCACTTTGCCATTCTTCTATTACACAAAAGACTTCTTCAAGTGCCTGTGTGACAATGGCCTTTAGATCACTGGAGCGAAATGATTACTGGTTAACGTGAATGCACTCTGTATTAATTGAGCCAGAATTAATATGAACTTTATAGCATTTTTTTTTTGTGAGTTGGCAAGGAAACTTCCGAGTAGCTTCCAGTAACCATGACTAAACGTTCATGTTGGTCTTAATTTATTTCTTTTTTGCAAAGGACACATTCTTGTGAAGGGTTAGTGTTAGGAGTAGACAGACTGGTCCCAGACTAGGAGACTTTCATTCTGAGCCCGTTAATGAGCGCAGCCTCTCACTTTCAACCCTAAGAGCTAACATCATGTCACTTGCAAGCGTCTCGTAATGAATGTGCACAAACCACAATACTCCACAAAAGCAGTGAAGCATGAGTTCACAAGACAAGCCTTTAACTTAGCACAAAGGAATGTCAGATGTGCAGACACAAAAGATCTCCCCTTTTTTTCCCTCCTTGATTTACATAAGGCATAATGCACTGAGGGAGATGAGACATTCGAGCATTTGCACACCACATTAAACTGCACTCAGGGATTCTGATTAGGTCAGAGTGAAAAACATTATCAAATAAAAATAATTAAAACAAGGTTTGAGACTGTTTTTGTTTAGCCGTCATCATAAACAGAGTTAGCTGTGTCTGTCAATGAATTAAGAAAACACTGGGCCCCTTCTGCTGTGCCGACCTTGATTCGCAGACCCTGTGAGACTTGCCAGCGGTCCGCTCTCTTTCAGCACAAGTCGACTTGGCCAGTGACAGACTGAGGCACCCTCATGTCAAAACACTGTCTGCTTCTGCCAGCCTATAGCCAGCCCCAGACAGCATGCAGCAAGGCACAGTTACACAGTCACATGTGCAATATATTAAAAGAGCAATATGTCTCATCACTGTAAGGCAAGAAAGCAGCCAAGCCTATTCAACAGTCATATATTTATACTGTTAAATGGTTTGTGAAGCTCCTTCCTTCACTGTCCTCTATGTGATCTACTGCCTCCATGTTTTAGCTTCTCTTTCCAAAACTACTTGAACGTTTAATCTGTGCAGATTGTGACTCTGAGTTATTCTGTTAACATGTCCAGCCATGTCATGTTTCGCCTTTGCTGACTGTTTTCTTTGCTTATCAATACTCAGATATGCTTTATTTTCTCGGTCTCGTTTGCTGCTAATGGGAACACTTTGTTTTGCAGTTTTGGACCATTTAATGTGGAGTTACCACAGGAGGACAGAACCAAGCAGAGATGCCAGTTTGTTGCAAACGGACACCTCTTCAAAGGGCCGCGAGTCTGCCAACCATGCAGAGGTATCCTCTTTCTGACCTGAGTTCAAAAGGCGAGACTTGTTCTCACACTTAAAGCTGATTGGATGTTTAGCTTGACTGTGCTATAAATAAGGAAACAGCAATATGTTTAAAGCCTTTAAACATGTTTGAGCATCTATACTTGGTTTAATTCAAGAGAGCAGGATACTGGCAAAATATGCAGCTCTTCACATGTTTTTGTTTGTTTGTTTGTACCTTTGTACACTGAACACAACCAAATCTATGCAGCTTTTTTTTTCTGGGTGTCTGTTTTATTCCCACTCCAACCACTGGAATGCTCTGAGGTATAGGAAGAAGGAAATTATGAGCCTGAACATTCCCATTTCTCACTTTTCATGATTTCTTGGATGCAGTGCTGCTGTGCACAGAATTTCCCTGCCTTCACATCATGTTGGAAACAAAATCATGTAGCCAGCATGTTCAGCTGCAGACAGCTTGGAGGATTTCTTGAGGAGAAAGAAGTTTGACATTCTTTATCTTGAAAAAGAAAAAAAACTTGAAACAATGAGAGTTGAACTCAACCAGTAACAAGATAGCAGCATGAGGGTTTTTTTTGTTTGTTTTTTTTTTCATTCTCCATTGTGCAGATTATTTTTACCCAGTATCTGCTCTTTACCAAGTCATATTAACTTCTAATTAGTTCTTTGAGCATATGCCTTGTGGACTGAACTAGTGAATAATTAAATAACTAGAACCACTGACTTCATTCAGGTTTAGCTCAGGCAGTGAAAAAAAACAGAAAACAACAGCAAGAAAACTGTAGAAATATAATTCTGTGTACAGTCTAACCAGATAGTTAGCTGTTATTTTCTCCTCCACCAACAAAACAAACAGCTTTCATAGTTCAATCCAATGAGCCAAACTGATAATTAGAGAAAGTATTACACATTACAGTATGTTGTCTGTATGACACCCACGCATACATTGCCCACATGCTATTTGTCATCAGGCTGTGTGGAAAATATTGCTCCTACTGACAGCTTTATGACTACTTCACACAGAATATTGAGAGTCATGGCCAAGAAAAAAAAGAGATGGCAATAAAATGCTCCTGTTGCCTATTAAACCATAGTGAAATTCAACCATACTGAGGTTTACCATTGATCATGTGTCACGGCTCCTTTTGTACAGACTGAACAGAAGCGCAACATTTTCTTTGTCTTCACAAACTGTCTGAAAAATATGTAATTTGTCTATAATACAGGATATGGTAACAACATGCAAAGTTAAAGTCTGTCAGCTCAAGTCAAAAAAAAATTAACAGTCAGATGTTAGTATTGCAGCTTCCAAAAACTTGGCCGAGGCCTCATATTTTTCAGCTGCAAGTTGGTTTAATAGCTCACTCCTGTCTGGAGGCACAAAATAAAATGAAAAAAAAAAAAAAAAGTTAACTCTGTTCTACCATTAGACTTGTACATGGCGATTTACATTGTGTGCCAGATCTTTTAAACTGGAAGCGCATTCACAATGGGAATGAAAGTAGACTCATTAGTTTAACATTAACAGGTAGTTGACATGCTCCAGTGAAGTGGACCTGTCCAATATTCAGTCTTGCCGTGTGTCTTCTAAGTGAGCTGTTCCCACATATGTCTGTGCTCTTTGTGACCGCTCCACTTCTCCTGCAGCGTGGTCTCACACATGTCTATAAACAAACTCAATATTGTCCTTCCCTTGTTAGTTGACACTGTATAATCTAATTGTCAGTATATTGACTCACTAAATGTTGGCATTGGGTGTAAGCCCGGCACTAAATATGACAAGAAATTAGTTTATTGTCGTATAAAATTAACAGAGCACACTGTATTTTAATTTATTACAGTGAGAAAAAGTGTAAAGTAAACACTCTGACAGGCTTCTCCTGTTGGATTTAAATCTCATATTGTTCTTTTTTTTTCTTTTCAAACCTCCTACCACCAAATACTAGTTTTTAATGTCATATCACAGACTTACTTCCACTTTCCTGAAATAACACTGTGGCTTTCAATCTGCAAACTTGCAAAAACAACATCAATTCAAACCTGCTCCTTCAAGAGTGAGAAGATTGAACATGAAAACATCAGCTCACAAAAGCCTGTTCTATCTCAAGACTCATTCCTGGTGCGTGATCCTGGTGTGTGTGTGTGTGTGTGGGAGCGCCGGTGGATTTTGTTTACTTTAGAGGAAAGTGAAATGCCAGGGTCGCCTATATTAAAGCTGACAGGCCCATTTGGAAGCAATCATCGAACGTGTCATGGAAAAACCGCTACGTCATGGTGCAAGGGACGTCAAGACTTTGCCAGCATCAATATTTTCCTTCAAGGCTGGTAGTGGATGTCACTTTGACTGGGCTTATGTACTTATTATAGTTCCTCTCAACAAGTCTACAGGTCATTTTTCAGAGAGCTTACAAGAAGAAGAGTGATCGTCTCTCTATCTTTCCTCAGACACATGCCTACACGATCTGAAGGGCAACGCGATCAACAAACAGGGACAAAAGAGAGGAAGAGTTTTATCAGTGTCACCTCCTCCAGATAGGAAGTTCAGGTAATTAGCCACACTCACCTCAAGCAAGGGCCAATATCCTCTTTGAAGAGAGCTCTGTTCTAACTCACTGATCCTGAGGGCAACGGGCAACACACACACACAGGCCCTCCTAACTTTGGGAGACCACCTCGGATGGTGTGATGGGCAAAGGATCTAATCTTCCTGGCTGAATAGTTTGCATCCTCCCACCTGAGACATTGTCTCACTGATCAATGATTTAAGCTGTAAACATTCCTGGGCATGCCAGCTTATTTTCAGAGTGCCTTTTCCACTGCAGGGACAAATCTAATCAAACGCAGATTTGACTCTCCACAGCCAAACAACTGTGCTATGACATATTACGCACTCACACACAAATCACTTAATCACATGATCACAATGGTCAGCTCAGCAGTATGAGACCTGGTATTGTTAGCCAGGTGGAAATGCTACGCTGGTGAGTAGTAGGCTACTAGCCTAAGCAGGGATAATCTGATTTGTTTCACTGACTGCAGCCCTCTGGCCTCCCCTCCCTTCAGAGGATCAAACACCTCCCTGGCCATTAAGGATGTGCGAGGACACACACAGACTGATGATCCATTCACAGCTTCTTAACCTGACACATGTGCGCCTGCTCAGAGTGCTGATCCAGTCATTACTGATGATGCTGTTGATATGAGAAGTAACCGCCTAAATCCCTGCAGTTCCTCTGTGTCACTGACACACACAGCAAAAAAAGAAATAAGAGGAAGACAACTAGAATAAACATGACATGAATGAGTCACCCACAGCATCACCGCAGCAATTGAGAACAGTTTGAACCAATGAAAATCAAAACCCTTGCTCTCAACCTAACCCTCTATAATCCAATTTTTACCTAACCTCCACATAGCAGCTGGACTCCCAGTGCTCTAACCGCAGTGAGGTACTTACCGCGTACACACTCAAACATCGAAATACCATCACCTCGCAGAACGGGCTTTCGAATAAATGTTGAAACTAACAAAGCGGCCGCCTTTAACGGTGGAAAATAATATTTATCTGAGTGACGATTGCTGATACCATCTGTAACACGTTCTGTAAAAGCAGCTCCCATAAACACACCATGTAAACACTGTGATGCTTTTAAATGGGCCGAACACTGAACTACAGACAGTTCCTCCCTTTTTTTGCTCTGTAGTGGTTTGAACACTCATCTCCATGTGTTTTTTCATCCCACATATCTTTCACTCACACGCAGATTAACTAACTTTATAGTGTAAATTCATTAACTCACTATATCTCTTTATGTTTACACATCACTGCCTTTCTGGCTATTTAAGTGTTGATTGTCACCAAGCAGAGGGGTTGAATAGTACAAGGCTGTGTGCTTCGTAAACTTGAATTAACCATATTTATATTCTGTCATTCATTTTGTGAAAGACGGAGGCAAATGTGGCGAGGATGGAGTTTTCACTGGAAATGGGTTTACCAGTTTGCAAAAATATTGCTGTGTATCTGCTCAGCACTACTGCAGTAAAAGTACCAATGATTCATTGTAAAAAAAAAAATGAATGAAAGAATGAAAAAAAAATTCATTACAAAAAAAATCTTTTAAAATCCTACTTAACAAGTTAAATTTACTATTAATAGTAAAAGAACACATTTTGTAGAAAATCAATGAGTAAGCAGCATTTTGTTTTTGTATTTGGTCGAGGTGGAGCGATTTTTAACTATGTACTGTTAGGTAGTTTAGTTCAGTGGTTCCCAACCTAGGGAACAAGCCCCCTCCAAAGGGTCACGAGATAAATCCGAGGGGTCATGAGAGGGTTAATAGGAGATGAAAGAGGACAAAACAAAGTTCTGCAACACTAATCAGTTTTTTCTCTTTTTTTCACTTTTCTCTGGCCTTAGCTTTTTTTTATTGTTACATGTTTTTCATGAAGATTTTTTTTTTAATCTGAAAAGTCACTAGTAATTCTAGCAGTCAGTGCAGTATTTCTAGCAGCTACTCAAGTAAAGTACAAGTACCTCAAAGGTGTACTAAAGTAGAGTACTTAAGTAAATGCATGTAGTTACATTAGATCACAGCATTACTGCAAAGGACAGCAAATCACCAAGTGTATTTTGAAGATCCCATCCAGACATGTTTCATGACATATAGAAATACTCTGCTTTGAATCTGTTACCTTGTTAAAAAAAAAAAAAATCTCAAAATCTAGAATCTATAAATAGATTCTGAAATAAATAAATACAAATATTTTTCACTTCAGAAGTTTAACTGCTGGACACAGGATGTCCCATCCGTTCTCAGTGTCTCTGCACTGGAGGCTTCAAGTTTTCACATCACAAATGTGAGATGCACATTGGACGATGACTGGCTCATCTAATTTCTCCACATGCTAAACAGAGATTAAAGGTGAGCACAGATAAACTTTGTCCCTTCAGCAGATGAACGTGAAACCGTGTCACACTCTGCACACACGTCATTCTGCACAGTGAAGGTCGAACATCCAGATGAAGCAACACAATAAGCAAACCACATCTTTGAGTGGAGGTGGACTTTGATCTTGCTCCACATTGTCTTCACAATCAACACAAAATCTCAACCGGAAGCAGAAACAAGTAGGAGAATATTCTTGTCACCCGAGCTGACCGCTCACTGCTCTTGTGGTGTTAAGCAGGCCTCCATAGCCCTGATGTGTAGGTACACTTTTTGAGTAGGTGTAGCGGCTGATGTACACGTCACTTCCACCATGCCCTGATGCAGAAGAGTAAATCCACCTTCATTGTGTCACACGGTACTTTCTTGTCTCTCACTGTTGACTGTCCACAATAGAAGTCCTTGTTGGAGCAACACAGTCACGTCACCTTTGACCATACAAGAATGCAGGGGGAAATTATTCTGTTCTCTGTCTTTGGGAACCAGACAGTAATGACATTAAAATAAATTAGATCAAATTTAAAATAGATGGCTGGTACTTCTAAATCTTTTTAGGAGAGAGTGCACCACAGATTTTAGTAAAGGTGGGGGGTGGGGGTGCTCACTAAGCACCTAATCCACCACATTCTTGTTAGGGGTCCGAGTCTGAATTGAGGCAGGCTTCAATGCCATGCACTGCGATAGCAGGGGTTGCAAAAGGCTGAGGTAATTGGATTGGAATACGGCATTGGGTGTCTGACAACAAAAGATATCCATCTCTCCCATGGCCGTTCAGCTCTTTTGTTACCGGCTGGAATTCATTTGGTCATTCACTCCACTCTTCCAAGCCCAGTGAGGACAGAAGAACAGGAGCAGGCCACCAGGACTGGCTCAGTCTGGTGGTCTCGCATGCGGGCCAGTGGAGTCACAACGCCTGTGCAGCCTGTGTGTAAGAATGTGTGAACCACGGATCCCCCAAAGCCCAGGGGTCATTTGTGTGATCATTACCATAATCACATTAAGGCTGCAGGAGATTAGCACCATGGCCTCAGAGGAGAAACTCTGTCTGTGCTCCATGACGACTATAGACCATGCTCATAGGGAACAGTGAGCACAGTGCTTAGATACCTATTAGCTGTACGATAGACAGGAAAAGTGGAATCAAGAGGAAGAGCTGCATAAAGCAAGGAGGCATCCTTCCTTAGCCTCTCCTAGATAACATGTCATCTCCAATTGCAAAATAATGTTTTTCCAAAGATATAGACATATGACATTTTTCTGAAAACACATTTTCTAATCATCTGGTTGATGAGTAAAACACATTTTGATGTTGAAACTTATTCCCATATCTGACATTTAACCTCAGAAAATTAGAATAATCCACTTGGATCGTGCATCTCATGGTTTCTTTTCACTGGACTTAAGTACCACCACTGCTCGCCCCCACCTCAGTCATCATCCCAACACAAGCATCACCTCTGGGCAGGTCATGGGTGCACGGCAGACGACATCCCGTCACATCCCCCCACCTCGAACCATCTACAGTCCCTAGACTCAATTTTGGCTTTTGCCATCAAGGCAAAAAAAAAAATGCTCCCTAGGGTTAAAAATTTCTCCAATTAACCCTAATTACCCAGAGAGAGCATTTCAGTGAGGCCTGTAACCTGAGATGTCTATCAGTTCAGCGACTGAGGCGGGCAAGGAGGAAGCCGTACCTTTCATCTTGAAGTTCAACCACAGGAAACGTGACGTCTGAGTATTGACAGCAGTGATTTAGGATGGCGGAAATAACACTCAGAAGCTTCTCTCTGTGAACATGAATACATTTTACCACAATACTACACCTACTACAACTACCAAACAAGATATTTCAAGACAAATGTTTAAGGACACTTGGGGCAATCTCTGCAGAAGCTATCATCCACATCTTTGTGTCACTGAAGCATCTAAACTAAAGATAAGATAAGCTTAGCTGCTTCAGTGAAGAAAAATGAACTAGACCTCAGTTATATGTATGGTTTCTAACAAAAAAAAATGGCAGACCTCACTGCTTATCAGATACAAACACATACAAGTGAGACGTGTGACACCCTCATAAACGGCTATAAAGTGTGATGGTGAAACGTTACATAGTTACTGATTGATACACTCCTCTTTTTGCTGGGCCGCAACTGTGCTTCCTTGATTGTGACCCATTGAATGACCTGTGTAATTGGTCCACACAAATCACTAACCACAATGGCAGGGTGGGGGGGTTCCTCATCCTCTCATGTAATCACTGATCCACTTCACAGATTACCTTCTTGCAGAGATACACCTGGTCGCAATTGCCCTTCGACACCATAGGATACTGGGGAAATAATATCTTTCAGCAACCTGTCAGTGTATTTCTGTATTTCTGTGGCCACTGCAGTGAATTAATCTGTTCTCCAGGGGTTTCTCTCACACTTAAATCCATCCTGGGTTTTATGTTTAACCATAAACTAGTGGGTGATTATTGGGAAACAGCATTAGATTGCAAGTCATTTAAAATGCGTGACATTCCTCAAGCAGGCATAAAACCTGCAGGTCTGCCACTCTGGGGCACTGTTGTGTGCAACTCCTGATACCATCATGTTGTTAGCTTTTCACATTCAGAGTTTATTTATATTTTTATTTCAAAAATAATAACAAAAGTATTTTTTTTTATCAGAAAAGATATTCTGAAAATGTGTAGATGACGACTGTTTTTTTTCACTATGCAATTTAATGCTCTTTCTCCAAGGCTTGCTTCACATGCGGAAAGATGTCTAACATGCCATGCATTTAAGAAAATGCCCTTGACTCAGCTGCTGGCCTTGGTGCAAACTCATTTTGTAATCCAGATGATTTAGTGCATTGCCCAGTGGCACAAATGTGGAGGAGAGTAAAACCAGCTTTTTTCTACCCACCTTTTAAACTGACATAAATCTTTATGGGGTGAAATAATAGTATAAATTGTGGTGAGTGTAGTATGCAACTAATGCAGGATGCAGGGAGATAAGGTCTCCTTAAGGAGGGGGAGAGGTATAAATTGATGCTTGTCTGTAAATATAATTCATTTATGTTTGGGTTTGTGGTCGTGATGACTTATGATTATCAATATGACTGCTGGCCAAAGTTTATTTCCAATTTTATTTTCCAACACATCACTGCCAAAGAGTTCTTAGAAGCAATCTTGAGTGTATGAGTATCCTCATGTGCAGATAGGGGCGGGCTCAGCGGACTCTGCTCATGAATATGGACACTCCCCCGTCCCTGTTGAACTTGTGTAGCCTGCTCCAGCTCAGACCAGCAGTCAGTCAGTCAGTGAGTCAGTCAGCAAGCAGTGGGCTCGGCCGCCGCATGGCTACTGTGTAAACTTTCTTCAGCAACAAGTGTGGAAACTGTCGGATAAGGAAGAAGAGCAGACGCTCGGAGAGGTTGAGGGACACACTAGGAAGAGGTTTTCTATGAATCGGGAACCTGTGCTCCGCTGATCAAAGTGTTGTTTTCCCCCACTCGTGCATGTTCAAACCAGAGGAGAGCTCTGGTGCCGTGTGTCGGCCAGACGACTAGTACAAACGAGTGGCAACAGCAGTCCGGAGGCATGATTTTGAGACGGGGCTCGGTCGTTGCTGCCTTTTTACTCTGCTTTCTTGCGAAGGTATGTGGATTACTTGAGGGAGGAGGGTGGGGGGAGAGACTGCGGGGAAGGGTCCCTCACTTCAGCTGTTCGGATGTACTTTGATTCCATGTGTGTGGTGTTACAAGTTTGCGGCTATGCTAACATTACATGTAACCATACATAAACTGTGTGCACAGTTTGCCTGCTGCAAAGTGCTAACTAATAATGTAGGGTAACCGACGGGCTAAATAAATAAATAAATAAAAACTTTGCTTTCATAACCAGGTCATGGTTTGTTTTCCATCGCATTCACCGATCTGTCTCCCAACAGGTGTCAGAGGGATCTGGACAATTCGAGTTACAAATCTTATCGATGCACAATGTGAACGGAGAGTTGCTGAACGGCATGTGTTGTGACGGCACGCGGAGCACGGCGGATGGAAAATGCACGCGGGACGAGTGCGATACGTTTTTTAAAGTTTGCCTGAAGGAATACCAGTCGAGGGTCTCTGCTGCAGGGCCCTGCAGCTTCGGAATGGGATCTACGCCTGTCCTCGGAGGGAATACCTTTTCTTTCAAGAGCTCTGTCAGGAATGACAAATCCAGGATAGTTTTGCCCTTCAGTTTTGCCTGGCCGGTGAGTTGGAGAGTTTAAACAGAAAAAGAAAAAAAAACTTTCTTTGCTTCTCCAAACGGGGGGGAAAAGGAGAGAAAATATCTTGTTTGCAGGGCAATTCTGTGCAATTACTGTCCGTCAGTCATTCTCACCCCCACCAAAACGCGCACAGAAAGCACAACAAACTAAGAATGAGTTTCTCCTTTGGTTGTTAGCTCTCTGTGAATTATCCTTTTGAGGAAGGGCCCCCTGGTCTCCCCATTATCTTGCACCAATTAACCAGCTGCAGGTATTTTTCTCCGTCAGGCCTAGAGCTGTCTGTTCTGTCTAAATAGCGTTAGAGAATTAAAGCTACTTTGCATGTTTGATCATCATAAAACTTAAGTTTTCAGAAATAGGCTTAGGCGCACAATCATACACAGGGAAATAAAAGAGGTTCAGTATATTTAAGCCACCAGAAACAAATAAAAATGAGGCATTTCAAGAGAAAGATGTTTAAGAAGTGTATTCCCCCCCTTAAAAACTCCATTGTCTGCTATAAATTGGTTGGATACTTCTTTATACAGTGCATTGTTGAATCGTTCCTCCATGAATATTTTCCCCTTGTCTGGCATGATTCACAGATAAAAAGTTGGATGAGCTGCATGTTGCACAGTACAGTAACTCCAGAGTGAAAACCCACTTTCTGGTTTCCTCAAGTGTCAGCTCTTCTTCATAGAGTAAATAAATTGGCCTGACAGGCCTGTGGGAGTGTTGTAGCTCAGTGAGAGATATGATTTGTCATGGCTGGAGCGCGTTTCAATGTAGTGAAAAAAGCAGGACTGTGCACAGACTGACTGGCCCCACAGCTTGGCCCGCAAACTCCTCCACTGTGCCTGATGGGTGAAAGGCACAGTCCGCTGGTATGTGTGTGTCCAATTACATCAAGGCTATTTTTACCTCAATCTTGATGGAAGTTCTTGTTCGGGGCGATGCTTTCAAACAGCCAGAATAAGTGAAAGAACTGGAAGATCATGCATGATTTCCTTTCATGTCCTACATTTCTGTGTGTGTGTGTGTGTTACCTATGGGGCAGAGCAGATCATTTGAATTTGTGTTTTGCCTATGATCTGATAGCCAGTGAAACAATGTTCTTAGCAGGGTGGCGTGCAATTTGATATGGTCTGTATTTTTTATTTGCTCTCCACTTAGACACTGGCGCCTCACACCTTTTTAAAAGACAAAGGTTTCTGTTTATGTTCACACTATGGCAACACTAAGTTGGCATGAATGCTCGGAGCTAGATTAGTTTCATCGTACCGGTTGAAAATCTTTCCTACTTGCAAACAGTACTTGTTGACTCTGAAATGAAAACTGGTGCCAATTCAAGTTTGAGGACTCTGCAGGCTTTGCTCATATTTCTTTTCTTACACACTGATAATATGGGGGCTTCTCTCCAAAAATGGCCTTGAAACAGTGAAGTCATGTTTAATACAGCAGATAAATACCAGAACTTGCCAGTGAGTGTTGTAGAAAATGATGCTTTGCAGCATTGCATTTTTTAACTCTACAGTCAGGGGATCAACTTAGATATCTCAGCTTTAGATTAAATCGTTTTAATGCAAGTGCAGGACCCAGGCCGAGATTTGGGAAAGGACAGAGCCGCTCGTTAAAATCTCTCAAGTGCTTTACTTCAGTGCACATTAACAATCGTCAGGTTAGGTATGATATCACTCTTTGTCCTTTTCATAAGTTGATTGGCTGTTGTGGACAGATGGCAGTGTGGTGCAACTGGGTTGTTGGGTACTCCGAGTTCATGAAGCCCCCCCCCCCTTCATCCTCTCTTGTGAGCTGCATGAAGTTGGCCTCTTGTCCAGGCCAAGGGCTTTGTTTAAGTCACGCTCGGTTGGACCCCAGGCATTTCATCGCTTTAACCTTGCCACCCACAGTAACTGCTGCACTTAATGAGGCTACACACATGTGCTTAGATCAGGTAGGGCAAGAGCCAGGCGTCCAGCTGAATGCCGTCGGCTGGGCATCTTTAACATGAGCACATCTGTGTTTTAGAGCCCTGTATGGATTCAGCCGGTGTCTGCATCATGCTTTTATTCCACAGAGGAGTGAGGGCCCAGCTACCCAGGCCCTCACAGTGTATCAAGCAGGGACAATAGTGTGCCCTCAGTGACTACAGTGAGGATTACAGAGCACAATAGAGTCAGTGCAGCTGTAATGCCAGTGCAGGGCAAGCAACAGGAAGCAGTTGTAGTAGACTCAGCAGTGATGAAGTTGGCTCTCAGGCAAACTGTGACCTTGCCTCTGTGGCCACCTCAGCATATTTGCTGAGGTTGCACTTATACGAGACAAGGGTAGACCTTTTTTAATTGGATTGCGTCAATCCTTTAGGGGTGAGATTGAGCTTTTATAAGCTCTTACCTCCTTAACTGCCAACTAGCTTCTTTTTTGAGCAATTCCTCTCCCTGTGATCTCAAGCCTGAGTTTGATCTGGCACCCTAATTATTCTCACATTTGATTTAATTGTGCCTACATTTTTTTGCGTAATTTTCCTCCATCTGTCACTTAACACAATGCTGGCGTGTCCTGTCTGACCTGGGATGTGTTGGTATGATTGATTTGTTGACAAGCCAGAGCAGTCTGAGAACTGGGATAAGGTGAGTCGCAGAACAATAGTCAGCTCAGCCTTGACGGTAAGCGCTGTCAGCAGCTGCGGGAGTAATAACATGTTTGTCTTATATAGTTTGCTCTGATGTGGCAGTTAAGTGCAAATTACTCAAGTGAAAGAGGGAAAAGAAATGTGTTCTCTCTTTTATTTTTTTTGCCCTTCTTTACCCTTTCCTCTACTTTAACAAGAACTTTTACAGTGTACTCGCAGTGTTGTGCCAGTTGTGACGTTACATAATGGCCTCTGATGCTTTGCTGCCTCTCAGAGTCGTTTGGAGCCTGAATGGAAACGTGACATGCATCAAAAATACATTTAATTGGGATCACCTGGTCCTTGTTTTTGTTTCCCTTAATGGGAACTGACCCTTGCTCATGACTGAATGTTTGCTCGATATGACTTTCAGTCCTGGTCCCGGGTTCATGTTTTGATCTTGTTTGCCTTGCCAGAGATCCAAAATCTGTTTGCTCTGTCTTTTGTTTTAGTTGGCAAAAGGTGAGATTCTTTCATCGGGGTGAGGTCCTGTCGTATCGCTGGGCTGCTGTACCTATACAGAATACTGTTGATGGTACAACAGTCTTTCACCAACTCTTGTTGTGATGAAAATCTCTTGGCAAACACTGCATTCCTTCCTCCCAGTCCATCAGAACACACTCAGTAGCTTTGAAGGTGATTGTGTGAGTTGTCTTTTCATGACTGAGCTTCGGTTTTATAGCAAACAGGGTGTGTCACTTAGCCGTCCCGATCATTTGACAGATCTCAGTTTGAAGTGATTGACTCAGGGAAACTGATACAGAAGGTCAACATCCCTTTGACTAGACTGTTGACATTTCCTCTGTGCTGAGTGGAGGCCTAGACTAGTCTGATCTGTTCTGCCTTGCCTTTATTTAGACCTTTGGCTTTTGTCTGTTATTCCATGAGACATACTTTTTTTGTTTTTGTTTTGTTAGATTTCCTTGTAATGATACATCAGATGGCTCCATTTTCAGTCAAGGACAGGGAAAGAGGCTTTTGTGTGTGTGTGTGTGTGTGTGTGTGTGTGTGTGTGTGTGTGTGTGTGTGTGTGTGTGTGTATTGGGAAAATTCCCCTACTGAGAGGATTCAGTAGTGTTCTTTGGCAAGTCATTGTGATTTGAACTGGAATGATCTTTATCGCTTATGTTGCTTGTCTGTTGGACAGTGTCTACTTGGCCAGGAAAGATAAGAAGACATATGGCCACACTTATTGCACTTGGACGTGCATGTGTGTGTGCGCGCGTGTGTGTGTGTGTGTGTGTGTGTGCGCGTGCGTGCGAGGGAGAGTGAGAGCGCGCGCTCTGTAGTTCAAAGAGAAGTTGTGAGTCAGCTGGGAGCCTGGGAAAAGTGAACCTGGCAGTGGCAGACGGTTCCAAGCTGATAACCGCTGAGGAGTTATGGAGTGTTAGTGAATGAGGAGTCAGGCAGGCAGTATCTCACTTTCTGGGAGCAGTTATTTAGTCTGCAGCTAAACATCCTAGTAACGGTGCAGCTACTTGTTAGATGGAGCCATTATGACATTTTACTCGATGTGCTGTTAGTGATACAGCAACAATGAATGTGTCAATACTCTTTGTTGTTTTTGTTGTTTTTCTTTTTTTTTTGTGTGGGACTCAATCATGTTAATGTAAGGCAAATAACATGAGCTGCAACGGCATCCATGTTGAGACAAGTCCAAATCCTGCAAGATATGGGTGTGTTGGCATGTTTTTGCAGATCTGCTTTTAAAGGAATCAGCCAATAACCCATTAAACTTTATGCCTTTTGACAACGGTCCACCGCAATGCGATTTTTAACGATTGTTTTTTTCCACCACCAGTCCTGAACACAGTGTGAAGTTTTGTTATGTAGCAGGTGGACCAGGCTTGTTGATGCTTTCAGTTGGCAGGGATCCATTGTTTCTCATAATGTAACTGCCTGTTAACCGATAATGTGCTGTTCAGAAATGTTCAGAGAGTTCACTGAGGGGTGACTTAACTTGAATAGAGTGCAATTTCTGACGCAAGGCCGTTTTTTTTTTTTTTTTTTTGTTTTTTTTTTACCCCCCCTTTATGGTTTTTCGTATTACTCACAACCACGTCAATTTAATGTTGCAATGATGATCTAATTTAAAAATTTCAAGAAATGGATAATATCCTCATTTCTGGTCTGCACAGTGATGTTACATTTGATTTCCCATTTTTACATTGACCTCACCACTGATATTGCTCTGTGTCATACATGTGGGCGATTTGTTTGGGTGGCCCTCCCAAATAGATTTTCCCCAAACAAAAACATGTTTCAAAAGTCTATGTAGACATGCAGATACTGGGATGATGCATTCAAGTGCAGTTGTACAGGCTGGAAAAACACCAAAGCATTAACATGATAGTGCTTAATGCTTGAAGTGAAGCCAGAGGACTAGTGGACTTAGTGTTAATGTAACCAGCTGTAGGTTGGGTTGTAGTAATAGATGATTAGGTATCGCATTACATCTGACTCACTTACCCGAGTTCTGTGTGATTGCAGCCAATTGTGAGTCAGAATATACTGTACAGCCTGTGTTGCTGATGAGCACTGAATTTCAAATAATAGCTGCCCTGATTGCAGTGAAATACTGGCACAGGATGAGATAAATGGCTCCTGGAAAGATGGAAAGTTGAATGGCTGACAAAACAAGGTAAAGCCATAAAAATAAAAAAAAAAGCTTCAGGAGTGAGTCATACCCTTTTCTTTCTTTCTAAGGGAAGTGAGCAGGGGTTTTCCTTTTGAGTAGGTTTGTTTACCATGAAGTCATCGCAGCAAAGGGGGAGATAGCAGTAATGCAGAATTTCTGAAATGCCTCCAAGCAGGGCGAGCGTGTGTATGAATATAGCAAGTAGGTGTTTCTAGTGGATGCTCGAACACTGCAAGTGGATTACACTTTCGCACAATCGCATACTTTCTCTCCAAGTCTGCCGTGCACGCTCGCAGACACATTGTTCGCTCCCTCATGACTGTGGCACAGGGCAGTGTGAATGTGTAAGCTGATATTGGTGTGAGCGCTACCGACCCTGAATCAGACAAAGCGTTTTAGGGAGTGCTGAAATCAAGACAGGCCCTCCAGAGTGTAGCACTCATTCAGTCTCTCTCTGTCTCTCCTTTCCTGCATTTTTTATTTTTTTTTGCCCCACCATCCGTTACATACACTTCTTCTTTTTCTTTTTTTTTTTTTTTGGTCTCTTCTTTTTTCTGCCAGTGTTGAGTTTGCCTAAAAAGCATTGTCCTTAAACACCTTAGCCTGGACTTTCCGCAGCACTCATAGCACATTGTTAGAGGTTTATAAATTAGCATGAAATTGAAAATCCCATATACATTGCAAAACCAAACCAACTATGTGCTTTCTCAGAACACTGGAAATCATCAGTTGACTTCACTCGCCACATTTTCTAAACATGTGGAAAAAGTGTATTTGGGAAAAGCTGTTTCTAAAGAGCACAAGGTTACCGTGGCTGAGATGAAGACATGTTTTTGGCATTGAGGGGTGAAGTATCCTTTCTATGTGCTGTTCTTTATTTTGACTCATTCTAGGCATTACTCAAGAGTCTGTCCTTTTGCAGACCAGCTCTGTTAGGCTTGTTTTTCCATGCATCAGACACCCTCCCGCTGGGTGGGTGTCCAGCTAGACCACATCACTGCCCATGTGTCTGTCATCCTAATCGCTGCGACGCAGAGACCTCTGCCCCACCACAAGCTTATCCTCTCTTAATCAGATCAACAAGGACCATTGTTATAAGTTAACAGTTAGCAGTTCTTGTACTAGGCCTCATTGTAAGCCAACTCAATGAGAGGGAGATGAAACCTCGTTGGCAAGGCTGGCGAGGTCACGGGAAATGGGAAAGTCTTGGATTTGGGCTCATGTTTTTTTTTTTGTTGAGGCTTAAAGGAAGGCCTTATCAACCTGACTGTTGATAAGGTGATTAATGTTTTTGTGATTCTTGTTAAAGGGGAAGCGTATGCGGGAACCCCCTACAAGTTCTTTTGCACTGTTGCTAACAAACAGAAGGCTGTCAACCGTTTTGTGGTTCTCTGCACAGTCTATATGTTTTACACAACAACTATCACCTAATCACTGACTGATAATGTTTATAGTTTTGTCTGTTTGCTTGATGATCCTGCTCTTTGCTAACAACACTTTTGTTTCTTTGTCTTGTCTTCCTCAGAGGTCCTACACTTTGATAGTGGAAGCCTTGGACTTCAACAATGAAACCAGTGGTGAGTACTGAATGTGGCATCTCCATCTTGCCTTCCCCTCTCTTTTCTGCCCTCCCTCCCTCTCTCCCTCCCTCTCTCCCTTTCTCCCTCAAGGCACTGTCTGGGAGGAGTCGTGTTGAGGGTCAGAAAAGGAAGTTTATTCTTCCTGAACCCCCTGCCCTCTTCCACATGGTCCACTGGGGGAGTGTGTCTGTGTTAAGAAAGTGTGTTGACAGGTGCCTGTAAGGCTGGAGAGCAGGATGGGAAGAAGCAGCAGCAGCAGCAGAAGTGGGGACGAGGAGGGTAGACAGCGATGGGTGTGGGTGTGTGTGTGTGTGTGTGTGTGTGTGTGTGTGTGTGTGTGTGTGTGTGTGTGTGTGTGTGTGTGTG
>JBBMJY010000003.1:15958057-15983895 GCA_037833715.1 Toxotes lorentzi
GTGTGTGTGTGTGTGTGTGTGTGTGTGTGTGTGTGTGTGTGTGTGTGTGTGTGTGTGTGTGTGTGTGTGTGTAATTGAGTGAGTGGACCAACCACGGAGTCAGATACCAGACGGTGAGATTCTGCTCTTGGCAAGAATTAAGTGATTACAGGGGAGCGAATTCACCCCGCGCTCCTAACCTGATCAGACAGGGGGAAAGGAAGGGATTTCAGTGCAGAGTGAAAAAGATCTCTCTGAATTGCTTATGAAAGCATAACAGCTTATCACTGTTTCTCCAATCAGTGTTTTTTTTTTCCCTCATCCTTACAGTGATACTGTTTTCCTCAGGGGATGGGAATTTTTGACCAACTTGTTGGCATTATTATCTGTAAAGGCCTGTTACTGTGCAGATCTCTTACTTAATCTCGTCTCTCTCTCTTTTGCTTACCCATTTCTCTTGTTTACTTCTTTGCTATGTCCCTCTGTTTTTTGTTTTTTTTAGTATAGACTATTAGATGGTTGCACAACTCTCATTTTAATACCAGCAATAAGCTAAACCCCCGTTCTTCCTCATCGCATCATGTTGAGGACACAAACCACATTTTATGATCTGGAACAAGTGTTTGTTCAAACAGGCTTCACCAGTTGTTTTACTGTCTCTGTGCCTCTCCTCTCCGCAGTGATTGACAGCTGCACGGTCGCTGTGGTGTCCAACAGCACACCGGGAGGAGAGCGCTACATTTCGTCGAATGTGTGTGGACCTCACGGCCGCTGCCGGAGCCAGGCTGGAGGCCAGTTCAGCTGCGAATGCCAGGAGGGCTTCAGAGGCACCTACTGTCACGAGAGTAAGATTTCACACACGGTGTGGAACACAAGGCACAACTGATCACCATGTATCAAAAAACATTCCCAGTATTATATTTTTCTTGCCTCACCCCCCCTCCCTTTTTTAAAATTTTTTTTATTCAGACATCAACGACTGCGAGAGTAACCCATGTCGCAATGGAGGCACGTGCATTGACAAAGTCAGCGTGTACCAGTGCATCTGCGGCGACGGCTGGGAGGGTGATCACTGTGAGATCAGTGAGTAGGACTGCTTGTCCTGGGATGTCAAAACAAACCCAAGCTGATTGAAACTGTTCAATCCATGTTTCAACATAAAACGTCTGTCTGATGATGTGTTTGATAGACTGCACATAAATCACTCTCCTGTACAATGTCTCCACCAGACATCGACGACTGCAGCACCAACCCCTGTCATAATGGAGGGACATGTCGAGACCTGGTGACTGATTTCTTCTGTGAGTGCAAGAATGGCTGGAAGGGAAAGACGTGCCACTCCCGTAAGAGCCCTTGTTTTCTCTTTTTTTTTTTTCCACACCCACGTAGTCTGTCTGTGCAGGCTAATGGTATGTGCTTATGGCTGTATATAATTACCCCATTTTCTATACAGTGTGTGTTTATTCAGATGGATGTGAATGCACATTGTAAGCGGCCCTAAGATTTGAAATGTTCTCTCCAGGCGAAAGTCAGTGCGATGAAGCCACATGCAACAACGGAGGCACCTGTCATGACGAGGGCGACACATTCCAGTGCAAGTGTTCACCAGGCTGGGAGGGTACGACGTGCAACATAGGTGAGTCACATGGTTACGGCAGTTTGGTTTAATGCTTCATATTTACAGACACATAGAGGAAGAGCTCTGTCTTGTCTCAGATATTAATCAGATCTGTCAGATCTGTGAGGTCCACAAACAGTTTTTATCCCTTCTCTCTGTCAGCGCTCCTCCCTTGCCCATTTCTCCCTCTCCTGTGAGTGCTGACAGATATCCGCTTAAAATCCCAGATTCCACTGACAATACACTTCAAAGTCCTGGAATGCAGATTCCTTCAGAGAAAAAAAACGGAAACCCGATGGGGGAAAAAAAGCCAAACCAACAGCAGTCTCCTGTGACTGTTTAAGGTTTATGATCGCACTGATAATCCTGTGTAATGTTTTTTTGGGGGGAAAAACTCGCTGACAAAAGCCGAACTTTTCCTTTTCTCTCAGCCAAAAACTCAAGTTGTCTTCCAAACCCGTGTGAGAATGGAGGTACCTGTGTAGTGGCTGGGGAGTCGTTCACCTGCGTCTGCAAGGAAGGCTGGGAGGGTCCCACGTGCACACAGAGTAAGTCCTCTTTAAGGGGGAGTGGTGGAAAGGATAACAGTGGACAGTTATTGCTTTTAAATGATGATAAACCTCTTTCTACGTAGTGCAGAGGTGAAGTCCTGCATCTGATTAAATCTCACTCTCATCCTCTCTGGATCTGTACCTTTTTTTTTCTTTTTATCTCTTTCCTCTCTCCCCGGCTGCTGGCGGCCATGAGAGGAGAAAGAGAAAGAGGAGGGAGAAAGGGGCTCAGGAAAGTGGAGACAGATGTTTCTCCCCCCCCTCCTCCTCTTCCTCCTCCTCCTCCTCCTCCTCCAACACACACCCCACTCTCCCCTCTCGTTGCATTCCTGTCCAAACAGTGACATGTCGGCTTGTTCTACAGCCCTCCTCCATTTCCCTGGCTTCCCTGGGATCCCTGCCCTGTACACATGTACTCCAAAACATAAGTTCC
Organism: Toxotes lorentzi; assembly: GCA_037833715.1. Taxonomy (NCBI): domain Eukaryota; kingdom Metazoa; phylum Chordata; class Actinopteri; family Toxotidae; genus Toxotes; species Toxotes lorentzi. The sequence goes on from JBBMJY010000003.1 coordinate 15,960,639, forward strand.
CCGACTTTTGTGAGGGAGAAACAGCCGAGGCGGGAATCTGGGTGTGGAGGTGTTGTAGGTGGTGGCAGTGGTGGTGGCAGTGTTGGTGGGGGGAGCTGGAACAACTTTTTTAGAGTGAGAGTCGACTCTGTTGTTTGCTCTGTGTTGTTAATGGAGCAGAGTAATCAGTCCAGGCCCAACCAGCCCAACACGCCTCTGCACACGCAAGCTCAGACGTGCTCTCCGCTGTCATATGCACCAAACACTTGTACATGAGAGAGAGAATAAAAACCAACACACTGACTACTTTCTCTCTGCCTCCCTTTCGCTATTTTTTTTTCCTCTTTCAGATACCAACGACTGCAGTCCCCACCCATGGTAAGTGCAGGCTAAACACTTCCTGGAGTGTTAGACGTAAACAAGCTTCTCCTCTGGTGTCATAGTTTGTCACCTGCAGGCTTTTTCTCTCACCGTCTCTCTGCTGAGAAACGGGCATACACCCTTTCATGTAATTCCTGGGATGCAATCAGCTAACCCTCTTTTGTGAACTCCCAGGCCCGATTCTTATTTAACCACACGCCACTGGAGCTCACTCCCAAACCCACGCACATTTGTCCATTAAAAAAAAAACAAGTCTGATTGCTTTAATTGCCTGTGAGAATGGCTATTATATGTTGACTGGTGAGAAAATTCCAGAATGAAATGGTTTTGATATAAAAGAAGCGTGGATAGACGTCAGTCTGTAACACTCAGCGTATCTCAGAGTATCTTTAGATACAAACTGAAGTCTCCCCCTTCTTTTTTTAATCTTTTCCTGCAGCTACAACAGTGGAACCTGCGTTGATGGGGATAACTGGTACCGCTGCGAGTGCGCCCCAGGCTTCGCGGGTCCAGACTGTCGGATCAGTGAGTATTAACCCTGCCTCCCACTCCTCTCTGATCCCTCTTTTTTGAGCCGTCAGTTAGAGCAGGCCCGGGCGGCGGGACCGTCCCGGTCGCTCCAAATGGAAGGTCTAGCCGGCCAATTATCTGTGCATTGGGCTGCAGGCCAGGCCGAGCCATTTCGGTGTCACCTCACCAGGCCCTGCTGCTGTCCCCGGGGGAAACCGGCTTAGCGGGCCAACAGCTAATCAGCCATGCTCTCTGACACTGATTACACAGATTGTTTTCCCTCTTAAAGGCTTTCAGATGGTCACATTCTTTCCCATTGCAAACCCTTTGTTCTACTAAGTCCAGCCTTTAGCTCCTGCATACCTGCTAATGATGCTGCTTTTAATAAAGCTGCATGGGGCAAAAACGTCCAGGACTGATTTAAAGCATGTTTGCTTGTTTTTTATTAACTGGCGTGTATGTGTATGTACTGTTCAAATGACACATGACCTCAGTGAATTTAGCCTAGGAATTAGATTTGTGTGCTGACTGCTTAACCCAATATTTGTGTGCTGTCTGGCTGTGCTCTTTATTTCATAAAGGAGTCATGTCTTACCTCTGGGTCTCCCCCTGACAGATATTAATGAGTGCCAGTCCTCTCCGTGTGCCTTTGGCTCCACTTGTGTGGATGAGATCAACGGATATCGCTGCTTGTGTCCACCAGACAGGACTGGGCCTCACTGTCAAGAAGGTACAACTCCTCAGGACATGATAGAAGACAAATCCACATAACACACCGTTTCTTTTATATTACTAACACTGCGGTTGTGTTTAACACAGTGACGAGAAAACCTTGCTCTGTTAACGGACACATCACACCTGATGGAGTCAAATGGGACGAAGACTGCAACACTTGCCACTGTTCCAATGGGAAAGTTGTGTGCACAAAGGTATGTCCAAACAAACTAACTACACGTAGAAGTAATGCGAAAGTGAAGTACTTATGATGACATGATGTCACTGTTTACTAATGGGCGAAGTGCTGTGGAGAATAACTGTAATAAACAGCGATAGATTCAAAGGCTGCATGGTTGGTTGCATCTTAGACTCCACTATCTTCAGAGATCTTAGGTAGGGTCATGTTAGGCCACAACAGCACTCTGTGTCACGGGTTGGAGCTGTCTTGGGAGTGTTAAATTCTATACAGAGATGATGCCATTTGTTTTGAAAAGAAACACAATGGCACTGTTAGGAATAGGTATCAAATGCCAGCTCAGAATCTCCCAAAGTCACACTGGGTGAAGACTGGGTGATATACAGTATAGGCCTGGAGTAGTGCTATCATTATCATGCTCGTTTAACCCAGCAGATGAACAATGGTGCCTCACTGATTTGCCCCCCCAGGAAGAACATGCATCATGGGGTGGAAATGATCTGGGCCTGTAAGATATAGGCTGCCGTGTTAAACATAGTCTGATGTGGGAACAGCGTTGTATGTTGGTTTTACCATACTTTGTCAATAGGTATCTTGTGTGTTTCATGCAGATTATAGAAGCATATCCTTCGAGGTGCATCGGAGAAAAAATGATCTTTATAAAGCTACTAACATCTTTGACTGAGAGAAACTGGTTCCACTGATGCTATTCCAGTTTACAGTCCTGTTTTAGGGGTTGGGTGTTGAATCTCTGGCGTTCAGTGCTACAGACACATTTCACTTGTACAGCAAAAGTGTAAACATGCCAAAATCTGGCCTCAAATATCTGGACAAAATGTGTTTAAGATTAAAGATTTTAATATATTTGGTTGCTGATCTTTTTGAGTTTACAGATGTTTATTCCATAGATGATAGTTTTAGCACAGCGGTGCTTTGAGCTAAATCAGGGTATATACAGCAATCCTTAAGTTAAATTTAATACCTTTTAATACCTTTTTTTCCTACCTTTGGATTTTTTTTTCCATCATGACACTGATTTGCAAGTGTTAATCAGTGACCTTATTAATGTTGACTCTGATTTTGACATATGTAACACTATACACAACAGAACAGATTTAGAGACTCACCGATGTTGTTCACTGTAACTTATACAGATACTGTATATCCTATATCCTACACCCTACACCACAGAGCCTCCACGCTCAGTGTTGGTGTTGCACGCATAGTCAGCTGGAGGTCAGATGTAGTTGCTGGAGCTGTAACTTTGGCTTGTACCGTGGCAGTAGTTTGCGGTGGTGGTGGTGGTGGTGGTGGTGCAGCAGCACAGAAAGTTGAGAGTTTTAGAGTTAACTTCTATCGCGGACCATTTTTATGTTTAGTGAATTGCATATGTGACAGAAGCGCGTACCCTGTAAATGCTAACATTAGCATCCTAACATGCTCACAGTGACATTGCAGACATGCTGGTGTGTAGCAGGTTTGTTTACCCTGTTCATTATTAGTTTAGCGTTTTAGCATGTTAGTTTGGAGGTGTTTCTTCATAACCCAAAGAATGGGGCAAACTGAATCCTGATCCCAAGACATTTCACTAAAAATCAGCAGAGGAAAAAAGTGAGGGAATTACTAAGGTCAGTAGGAATTATCCTCTGGGGACCTCAAATGTCGGCACAAAATTCTAATGGAAATCCATTCCTTAGCTGTTGAGATACTTTAGTCTGGAACAAAGTGGGGGTGGACTAACCTTGACATCAATAAGATGGCAGCCTTAAAAGCCTTCGTTCTGTTTGTTTCATTTAAAGAAAAGTGACATTATCTCAACACAGTTTTCCCATCATGCTTTTCTCCCCAGATGTGGTGTGGCCCTGCGTCTTGCAAACTGGGTGCCAAAGGCCGAGGCGGGTGTCCCTCGGGTCAGAGCTGCATCCCCATCAGGGAGGGCCACTGCTTTGTGAAGCCCTGCCCCGACTCCGGAGAGTGCTGGCGCTCCAACCCTCCCCCGCCTCCCACCAAATGCCACCCCAGCTCCAGTTACCAGGACAACAGCTGCGCCAACATCACCTTCACCTTCAACAAGGAGATCATGCCTCAAGTGAGTTACCTAGGCACCAGGGAGGGAGAGATTGAATTAAAGGGTTTTAAGGTCATTTGTCATGCCTCTCCCCACTGCCACCACTGTTAAATGAATGGGAGCAGAAAACTGTGAAAGATCAGGTTTTCAGAAGTGCTCAACCATCCCTCCTGGGCAAAAGGATTTATTGTCCAAGAAAAAAAATTCAGTCATGTATTTAAATGTGCTCCAGGAAGAAAAAAACAGGGGGATATTTCTCTCTGTGTCTTGTTGTCTTCATCCAAGTTTTGGTTTTTCTGAAAATCAGGCATTCATGACTTTGCTGCTCATGCCAATCCCCTGTTAACCCTACCGCACTCTGAGATTAATTCCAGGATCATATGGATTTGAGCTAAACAGGACCACTGGCGACTCTGTCACCACACAGGATCATCACTTGCCAGTTGCCTAACAAGCATGACAGCAGATAGTGACAAGTATATGAGCCTGTGGTCTTTAATCTAAATGAGGTGGATCCCAACCAGATAGCAAGTTGAGCCTATTGCCAAAATACAGGCCTAGCTCTTCCTTTTTCTTCCTCATTCCCTTCTATTTTTCCATGTGCGCTAACATTTGCTTCAATTCCTCTTCCTGTCCAGGGTTTGACTGTGGAGGAAGTGTGTAAAGAGCTGAGGCATTTGTACGTAGTGAAGAATTTCTCCTTGGAGCACTCCGTGTCCATAACCTGTGACCCCTCATTCTCAGCCAGCAACGAGATCCACGTCTGCATCGTAAGTCCCTCCTCCCACTCCCAGTCTGCCATATGTTTGTCTGCCTCTATTAATGCTCTCTTAAAAGAAAAATCCTTGTTGATTTACAGCCTGGAGTGTGCATTCTTAGCAGCGCTGAGACATGCTCCAATGGGATTTGTGGTGGATTTGGGTTTTGTTGTTTTGTGTCATCAGTTTGACAGCAAGTAAACACAATCAATGACAAGATAGGACTTAAAAACCTAAGCCAACAGATTTGAAACTTTACTTTCTTCCTGGATTTTCCAGTCTACCGACGACCATCGCTTGGACCGGAGCCCCATTAAAGAAATCACAGACAGGTTAATCGACCTGGTTAGCAAACGCAACGCCAACAACACCATCATCTCCGCTATTGCAGAAGTGCGCGTGCCAAGCCCCAGCAAAACTGGTATGAACCGCCTACAATCTCTGCTTGTTGCCTATGAAGTTTTCCAGACTTGCACACACTTGCATGTGTAGAAATGGGTGGGAGGATTTTTTTTATTTTTTTTGAAAAGATCAGATGAGATAGAGCCAAGGCCTGAATATGACAGCAATGCACCAAAGAAAAATATGCCTGTATGAAAAATAATTCCTTAACCTCCCACACACCTCAGGCCGCCCAGGTCTGCCATCTCATGGCAGTTGTAATGGAGCTTAAAAAGAACCCTAGCCAAGGCTTTCGATGGAAAAGAGCAGAGCTGCTTGGCTACGTGGCTTCAGATTGGCTCGTGCTGTGACTGGCTGGACTCATAGTAAGACTCCCGCATGTGTCCACCATTCATCAGCACGGTGACAGCAGGCTGCCGCCACAGCCAAATAGAAGCAGCCTCCTCCCCTGTTCAGGGCTTAGAGGTCAGGTTGCATTGACAAAAGCACGCTAATGATTTATAAAGCTTGACGTAGTAAATATTAAAACCTATTGTGTATTGTTTAACTGGGGCTTAACGTCTTTCTGTTTGTGGCATCCATCTTTGACCTGCGATTGTCTTCTTTTCTTCCGACAGATTACCTTGTGCCCCTCCTCAGCTCCATCTTTATTGTCATCTGGGTCCTCGTGCTGGTCTTCATTTTGCTGTGGTGCATGCGCCGGCGGCGGAAACAGAGCAACCACAACGGGACGTCGGCCACCGGCTCCGAGGACAACACGACCAACAACGTGCGGGAGCAGCTCAACCAGATCAAGAACCCAATAGAGAAGCACGTGGGTCTCACGGTGGCCATCAAAGACTACGAAAACAAGAACTCCATCATTGCCAAAATAAGGACAAATCATCCTGAGGGGGATGAGGACGACAAGGAGAGGCACTTGCAGAAGGGCCGCTTTGCCAAACAGCCAGCATACACACTGGTGGAGAGGGACGAGAAGACGCCCATCTCCAATCCCAACTCCACATCCAAACATCCTAATTGGACTAATAAACAGGACAACAGAGACTTGGAGACAGCAAACAGCATAAACAGGATGGACTACATTGTATAGCAGACAGCTGTGTTGCTGTGCAACCAAGCCTTATGCCTTCACACCCCGGTGGTGGGTGAAACGGGGGAGCTTTGGCATGCGTAGTTAGTAAACTGTCATGTCAGTCGTGACCCCACAGTATTTTCAGATATTCCCCGTGTTAATTTAAGTTTTGACAAGCTGGCTTACACTGGCAGTGACAGTTGCTTTGGTTGGCTGGAAACACAAGGCACTGGTATACATTTCACTGTACAACTAGTTGCAAAAGTGTCTTCCTATGCATTTCATTTCCCTTTTTTTTTTTAAATTTAGTGGACACATGGAAGGGGCTCCTGGTGTAATTGTTGTACAATGACTAAAACTACCCGACGTGTTCAACACTAGAGCTAATTATTTTTAGTATGTGTTTGAATTCTTTCTAGTTCCGTTTGGAGAAAGTGCCTTTTCAGCTTTAGACTTCAGCAACTGTCAAATGAGGAAAAAAAAAAAAAAAAAAGATCGAATTTATTATTTATTTTTATTTTTTGGGTGGGGAGGGGGAGGGAAGGGCTCAATGTCAGCAGTTGCTGCCAATATGAAGAATTTATGTGTCGATTTAGAACATGTAGATATGTACATTTTTTTTTTATTAATCATTGTGTATATTTGATTTATTAACTTAATAATCAAGAGCCTTAAGATATCATTCCTTTTTATTTATGTCTAGTTTGAAGGTTTTGATAGCTGTGGAAGCCTACCATTTCTTTCAGTGACTTAAAAAAAAAAATTTTTTTCAACACATTCTATAAAAGCCAAATTTCAAAGACAAAGATAGGCTCTTCGGGCCTGAAAGAAATACTTTTTTTTGTTTTGTTTTTCCACTCATTTGACATTTCATTATTTGTTGCCAGGACCTTGATTGAAGGCAAGTGAGGTTAGGACAACAAAAGATCACGGCTGCTGCGAGGGATGGACATGGTGGCAGACATATTGCTTGCCACTAATGCGTAAATACTTAAGGGAACAAAAATCCTTCAGCAGCCTCAGTTTAACCCATTGACATATTTCAAAGGCTGTCAAGGCAAGTCACATCAGTAGAGACACGCCAGAATTCCCATCTGCTTTAGTCAGCGTAATATCATAAGCTAGACCATGAGTACTTGAACAGTAGGGGGGCAATGGGAACACTGTAGAGTCAGAAAAAAAATACACTGCCTTGCTCTGCAAGAGTCTGCTTTGTTTCAGTGCACATGTTTCTTTTTTTTTAAAAAATGAGGCTCTTAAAGACAAACATGTTTTATCTCATTTGTTAACCCTTTGAGATCATGGCAACATTTTTGTCCTATTTTTGACTTTGTGTTATGAACTTGAGAATTATGTGTTGATCTGGCAATATATTTTTGAAAGTCATATTTATTAAATATTTTGTATGAAAAGAGAATTAAAGTTGTCTTTGTTCTGGAGAGCGAGTGAAGAGTCTGTCTGTGATGCATCAAGCCAAACATGTCTGAGCATATGAAAGGTTTCTCATGCAGCTGGCGTGGGAACTGCTGCTGGAGACACATCATAGACTTGAGCAAGGTCTCTGTCCAAATGTGTTTACAGCTAATTATGTTGTAGCAAGCCATCCTCGTATTAAGTCAATCCTGGAGACAAAAATACCCTTGCTCCTCATGATCCCCACACAATGTTGCCCTTGTTGGTCTGGTTTAAGTAGCAGGCTTAACTAAAACCTTTCAGGCTACAAGGCCTGAGACTCCTACGTTGAACTGGTTTTAAGAATAATTCTTCCGCAGTATCTCTTTAAAGGATTAGAGCCAAAGCATGGGATTATCAACACCTTCTGACAATGACATATTAGGACTTAAAACATTAGGGTCAGTTTCACTAATGTGCCATACTGTCTCCGTCTTGATAAGAACAAAATTGGCTTCTGCGTCTCAGGTTACGCTCACTAATAACTGACGGAGAATGGGAACAGAGAAGCGCTGGTTTATTGGTAACATCACTGTTGCTGGACACACTTTTGCTGTCAAAATTCCACGACCATCAGCCAGTCTGGACTGTGTATGAGCAAAACAATGCTCAGTGATCTACATGTTATTTTATGCCGACTGCTTCCAGAAAATGATCAGCCTGTTTGCATATTTCCACAAATATTTAGAGAGATTTTCTTTCACTGGGAAAAACAAATTTATTTATATGACAAAATGGCATTTTCAGTAAAATAAAACTAAATCAGGAGTAATGTATTCAGGCAACATTTTGTTACCATACGTCATCATATGAGTGACTGTTGGCCCCTGGTTGCCCCATGCTCTCTGCAGGCCTGGGCCAACTGAGTGACATGAACAGCCCTGTTGACTGTTGGGGCGACGACAGCAGCTACATTTTAACCTGCGATACAGTAGATGTCCCTAAAATACCCACTAATACTGCTTACATACCCACACATATTTGGTTCAAGTTCAATTTAAAAGCTGCATAATACCCTTAAATATAAAGATACATTTCAGGTGCTTAGCAACTAAGCACTGAGCAAATTGCATATGAATGAAATCTAACTACAAAAAGACATTTTTGAGAAGAGAGTGATGAAATAAATCTGGAAACAGCAATCAATCACACCAGAGCTTCAGCGGGGAAACTGGACAGTTTTCAGACACGTAGGAGCCAGTATTTCAGACTGAAAGCCATGACGTACTGCATGGCTCCTGCCTGTCTGAAATCCCCAATCTTTAACACAAAACCAAATCTAAACTCCAATTAAAGGTTTTTGACTTTCATTTGTGAGCCTCTCTTGACCACCACTACTTATGGGTGGAGGCAAAGTCTGTTTCAAGTATTTGACAAAGCGTAACTCAAACGCTCGTGTATCAGTTGCCATAATGTGTTCAGCATTTGTGTGTGTGTGTGTGCACTGTCTGTACAGCACATGTGAAAAGAACAGATATTGTAGTAAAATGTGACACATGTTCAAATGCGAGTCATCTGAGGAGACTGCGTGGGGTAAAACATGTAGCCTGACACAATATCATCTCTATCTCTGTGGCGTCAGGCATCTTTACTGTAGCATGTCTCTCCCCCTCAGGACCTCTTCAGTCGTCGTAATCTAGAGATTCTGGGCACATATTCGCTCCCCTCCTCTCCGAGTGTGGATCTGGAACTAATAGAGGAGCCTGAGGATGCAGGCTTGACAGATAGGCCCCTCAGACTTGCGGCCAGCCTGTTTTGGTTTGTCTGTGCCGTGTTATTGCTTGTGAAGGGGAGCCTCTGGGCGCGTTTCCCTGGAGTAAGCAGCTCTACTTCCAGTGTGGTTTTCTTGCACTTGGAGACTGGGAAAGCCTTGGACTCTGCCTTGGCTTCGCCTGGAGGAAGGGGCGGCAGAGGAAGAGGGTCATGCTTGGATGTTTGTGCAGAGCACTCGGTGGAGTGAGTTTGCATTGCGAGTGCTCCAAGGCATGTCCTCTTGGCCCTCTGTGGGTGAGGGTCTTCCCCTGCGTCGCTCAGCTTGCACCTCTTGCTCTTGCTGGTCTCCTGACTGATTTCTTGTTGGCAGAAAACTACTGAGGCCCCAGTTGGGTTGATGCTGTCTGGAGGACTATTCTCAGTCTGCTGCTCCTGGGTCAGGCCCTGCTTTCGAGTACTCTCAATCTGAGCCATGGCTTCAACTAAGGCACTCTGGCAAGGCACCTTGTGGTCTGCCTCTGGGGGTGCTTTTTGTACAGAGCTGGACAGAGTCTTTTTTTGGCTTGATTCTGACTCTCCAGCTCTAAGTTCCCCTCTTTGGTCTTTGGGGCGGGCTCGCTGGTCAACTTGCTGTTCCCCCATACTGGAACCACAGAGCTCTTGCTGGACACTAGCTTGTTTGGCACTGTAAAAGTTAAAAGAATAAGAGGATATGAACAGATACTCGAGTGTCCTCTCTGACTGGTGGGGTTGGAAAGTTCTGCATTAGATCATACTTACATCTTTTGAAGCACAGTCCTCTTTGTTTTTGTGGGGCTGTTTAAAGGTTCTTGGGTTTCTCCCACTCTGGAAAAATATTCTGATCTGCTTAGTTCGCACAGCTCTGTCTAGAGAGGACAAACAGAAGCGGTGTAAACAAAAAATATTATTCCTGGAAAGGTCTGGATCCACAGCAGACTGCTGTCATCATCTGGCATTGTTGGACATTAAAAAAAAAACAATGACTAGACTTCTGTAAAGATCATTCTGTAATGGTAACTGAATATGATCAACAGTTCAAGTTTATAAAAATGTATCCTCCTGAACACCAAACTGTGCTGTCGCCATATTATTTGAACTATGATATAGTACAAGAAGAATGCTTTCTTTAATGCATTCAGAGACATTTAGTAACACCCCAGCTGGCAAAGAATTAACCCCCCACTCAATACTGTCCAAAGCGACCACCTCAAAGGCTTCAGAAAATAATCACCGACTTGTCATAGTGTGACGCGTGTTTCATAGTCTCGGCTGTCTGAGGCTTGGAGTGATGCAGAATAACTGAACGGTGAAACCATGTTGACAAGTTAAAATAGTGATTAAAGAAAGAAGGCTCATAAATAAAAGGATGGAGCGAAGCAGAGGAAAAATCCAGCTGAGGCCTGGGAATGGAGAAATGCAAAAACAGGGCAAAAGGCATCTGAGAGAAACATGGATAAGATATAAACAAGTTAGTGGAAGTAGCCTCACGCTCAGTAGACTGAAGAAGCAGTTTGAGTTGCAGGTTCACTGGTTTAAACACAAACTGGAAAAATCTGGACAGGAAGAAGCCCTCGCTTCATCTACTACTTTGACTGTGATTGAGCACAGTGGTATGACTGTGGAGGGCTTCATGTCTGAATACTTACTGCTGTAGAACCCTCACTCCATACAGCACTATACACCTCAGATACTGTAAAAAGCAGGTTGGCTAAAATGGTTAAATTTCAACATACCCAGATATTAAGGGGACCCTCTGAGGCAGAACGAGGAACAGTCAAAAGATTGGATCTCACCAACATGTGCCCTCAACAGGCCACTAATGAAGGTTAATCACAGGTCTTTTCCTTGGCTGACCTAGAACAGACTCTGGGTTTATGAGAGAACAAGAGACGCTGGTGGTAAATTGAGCAGAACCTAAAGGCTGACAGCTTGTCAATTTATTGAGAATTAATTTCATCAGAAAAGTTGGTGGGAGAGTTTCAGAGCAGCTCTTTAGAGATTGAGTATACTTGTTTAAACAGAAGCAGCACACAATTTGAGAAGCACACTGAAAGTCTATAGTGATACTAGCAGCTCTGTGCTCAGACTGTAAATGCTAATGTCAGCATGCTAACACACTCAGAGGGACAATGCTAATCAAAATCAAAAATATCACCCTCATGGTGTCTTTGGAGGAAAAGTGAGGGGATCACTGATGTTTGTAGCACTCATACTCAGGACAGTGAGGACAATGAGTGTCTGTGTGTTCCAGACCATCATGTAGATGTTGAGATATTTCACTGATAAGTGATGTGTCAGTGGTACGAGATGAAAAGTCATTAGGATGCATCCTCTGGCCACCATGAATGTGTGGACTAAATTCCGTGGCAATCCATCCAATAGTTGTTAAGATATTTCAATCTGGATCAAAGTGGACTGAATGACATTGTCATCCAGAGAGCCATGCTGCTAATATGGCTAAAAACACAATAGACTCATGGGGTGGGAAAGTGCAACCAGACAGAAGTTAAAACTTGGAAAATTCAAGGCTGTGGCCGCTATGTTTATTTAATATCGGCCATTTTTCAGATCATTACTATTCTATAAACTGGTTGGTAAAATGATCAATGTGCACTCTAAGATGGGGAAAGCCAATGTGGTAAGCTCTGGCATCCACCAGTTGCTGTGAACACAGACAAAAAAAATCATTAAAACCCTCTCCCACATGTCATGATACCAGTGACAATGTATGACCCAACCCACAAGGGGGAAGGAGTAATTGTCCCAAGCTGCAAGGGCACTGTGGCTTTGCTCTGGGTGTTGAGACCTAGAAACTGTACTCTGTTCTGTGGTGGATAGAATAAAGAGGCCAGAATTATGGAGGGGAGTGAACAGGGAGTCTGGGCAGCAGGGAAAGAGGCGGAGATGACACGAAACAAGGGACAAGATACTACAGAATGAATAGGTGAAAGAAAGAGAGTTTAGAAATGAGCATAACAACAGAAGAGGTACACCCCCCCCCCAGAGTCATATCGTCTGACCTCTACAGTCTCTGCAGCATGCCCACAAACGCAAGAATCCTCACACAGGAAGTTCTCCACAGGCTGCCCTTTGTGCAGAGATGGAGTCATGCTAGAGTGTGGGCAGAGGTTCAGTCTTTACGCTGTGTTGATGGTCCGTCTACCCAGAGCTACAGCTGGCCTTGGATTTGGAATTGGGACAGTGACACACATACAAACTTGCCTACGCACTCTCACACCCACTCCAACAACAACAACAATTCTGTGAAAGATGTGGGTGCCATCATTTGCATTGTAATGCCTTGATATGTATTCTCATCTGTTTAATATGAATAAATGCTGTTTGAAAATGAACTTGAAAGAAAAATCAACAAGAAGCCAATGGGAGGTTCTCTGGGAAAGTTTAGTTCCTTTTCTGTTCCTGTCGGCACGACTTCAAAAGAGTGAAAAAGAGAGAGTGAAAGAACAGAGGGATGGCAAGTTATAAGCATGAAGAGAGGAAGAGGCTGGATATGCATAGCTGGTAGAAGAAGAAAGGTAGACAGAGAGTCAGACGAGAGAGTGAGATGGTGCATGAATTATTATCATCAGGGGTCGGACATTCTGTATATAGTGACTAGAGAAGAAAGCAGAGGGATTAAAGATTGACGGGGGAAGAAAGAAAGAGATTGAACAACATTATAATTATCACAAGCTATGTGGATAAAACAGTACGTACTGTGTGGGAACTGAGGTGGCCTAATTTTGTACGGAATGATGCAAACTACCAATAGCTGGAAGAAGTCCCATGAAAAAAAGGAGGGAGTGATGGTGGTAAATAAGAATATCTACCCACTGCTGCTACCACCTCTCCCTCAGCCACAAGGATTTAACCACCCCACCGCCAGCCAGTCTGCTCGCCCCCACACAAAGCTGCAAAACACTTCTCATGATGCAACATGTAGAGTAGACTAACAGTGTCCTCCCCAAGCCTCCAAAACAACATGGCTCCACCACAGGAGCTGCAAAGGCAAAAGGACAGCACATCTGGATGTCTCAGATTATAGAGATAAGCCTGGCAAGAGGGCAAAGAGAGCAGAGAGAATGAATCATTTGCTTTAAAAGGATACCAAACAGAATCTCATAGCTTTCCCCTAATTTTGAATGACTCTTGGAAACAACTTCAAAAAGATAACCAACTACAAGCTCCATAAAATACAGGGAATGAACATCTAAGATAATGTAGGAACACAGATAGGGGGATCATGCTGGTTATCTTTTAATGCAGCTGCACTTGAAAGTAATGCACTGATACGCCCAAACAGTCTCTGAGTGGTCTGAAATACTCCACTGCTGCATACAATGAATATTATTTGAAGACATAGCTTACTGGATTTAATATCCTAAGCTATATTGGCATCCAGCATAGTTTTGCCCTATTTAGTATACATAAAAGCCAATGGCCATGCATCTGTTTGCAGAAAGTGTATAACCACTTTCTGCAAACATTCATATTATTAGGAACCGAGAAAAAAACGGTTGGATGACCATGCATTTTTAAGTTTATCCAATGGGTTTTGCAAGGATTTTCAAAAGCCCGAGAGGTCAGAGACCTTTCTCAACCCCTCCTTAGAGACTCTGCAAACTTTTTGTTGAAGCTAAAACATGAAATGTACCAGAAAGAAAACAAGATGACAAGTCAGAAAACTTGTCAGCATGGAAAGCTCAGACCAACCATCAACTCATATTTGCTGCCACAGTGGAAGCCAGGTTGTTTGTTCTTGGATTATTCTTAATACTGGTGACTTTGTATCTCACCTAACACACAAAAGCAGTGAGATGCCATCCTATAAAGCTAGTTATTCACACATCTGTCACAAAATAATTATACCACTTGAAATGTTTGAAGCCTTCAAACTAATCAAAACTGAATTATTCTTTCTCTGTAAAGCCTTTGAACAGCTCTACAGTGCCATAACTAAGGACACAAAACCTTCTACCAAGAAACAACAACACTATTTAACTGTCAGGGCAGAAACACCTCCTGCAGAGATGTTCGTGAAACGAGTCCACAAATTCCACCCCTCACCCTCCACCCACCCTGCTCCCACAGAGGAAACATGCCCTGTTTGTCTAAGCTCACCACATCTTCCCTGCAACAAAGTCAACAAACATGCATGGGCACATACTTGTCTAAAATAGAGGACAGTTCTTATCCCTGAACAATGACAAAAGTTTTTGGATCCACCCATGTGCAAGGATTAAAACAAGCGGTTAACTGTTTTGATTCAGTTCGTGCAAATCAGTGAAAGCCGATTAAGACAGGTTGGAATGAAGAGACATGATTATGTACTATAAGAGACTGTAGCCATGCATTTGGCCTTAGTGCAGAGGGGATCAGCCGACACTGGACGATTGGGAAAGTGCTGCTGCTAGCTGTTGCGAGCTGTGAAGAACAGAGGCGTGCTGAGGTCATGAGTAAACACACAGGCTTGTCCAGAGCTCAGAAGAGAGGTGGGGGGGAGGGGCTGGAAACACATCTGCTCTGCCTTTGATCCAAACTTCTGCGGCCCAGCACGCCACTCACCTCAGCTGCCCACTCTGTGCCTGACTAGAAAACAACGGCCGCAATCCTAAACACTAGCTCTTCCTTCCCATGCTGCCCTCCGCACTGTTGGTGCTGACTCACAGTAGGAGCGGCTTTTTATGGAGGACATAAATCTTCAAATGTCAAGAATAAAAAATAAAATTGCCTAAGAGATGCCTATTGTTTGTTTCCCACTGTCTCATACAAACATAGTAGTTTAAATGTTCCTAGCTCTGCACAGCAAAAGTAGGTTCTAGGTTTCCAGGTCGTAACACACAGAGTGCATCATGCTGATATTCATCTTTTAATAGATCAGATTTCAAACAGCCAATATCGTTCCCACAGATGTGGTGGATGTCAGGATTCATTTGACTTAATAACCCCAGACATGGCAGTCACAACTTTCGTTTGAGTGTCAATATGATCAAACCAAAGCACTTGAACAGCATCTGAAACCCTCTCCCCCCCATTAGTTTCATGTCTGACAACTTCTGTAACTTTGTGAAACCGACATTCGACAATCACATCCACTTCATGCAGCAATTAGCCAGGTGTGTGAAGGTGAGAAAGTAAACAGGGTTTGAACTTCTCTCTTAAGCTCTATTTTTCAATGTTTACACAACTGTTTCTTTCAGTTTTCTTGTGTACATCTGATTCCTTCCAGGAAATACAAACAATTATTTTGTCTCGATCTTCCTTCATTAGTTTCAAGTATAACTATAGTGGCCACAAGAGTTTCAAGAGTTGTATACATTTGTAGCACGTTTGTCTATTTGTGTTTTGTGTATATGCAGAGCATTTGTTGTTGTTGTTTCTTTGCATACCTTTTCTTAAGATGTAGAGCATTGAGCTCTCTAGGCCACCGTACATAATCCCACCTTAAACCTGCATTGCAGAAGCAAAACCATAACAATGTGCTGAAAGACAATTTGTAGAATTGAGGGGTACTGTTGAGTTGGGTGATAGTTGTAGATGTGTTCTGTGAGCAAGCCCCCCTCACATTACAGGTAGTCATTTGATCCACTGTTAAAATAAAATAATTTCTTGTCTCAACAAACTGGATCAGATTAGTACTGAGTTTTATTCTCCTTTAATGATGCTAATTGCTGTTTCAGATGTCACAAATCTAAAACATCTATAGCACAAACTGTAGTCTCAACACAAATGTTTCAGGTTTCAGTACTGAAGATCAGTAATAACTGTCATCCTAATTCCTTCTACACTACTGGAAATGACTAAATCTCACCATCTCCTCTTCTTACTGAACCACAGCCGAAAAATAACGAATAAGAGTGCACAGTATACAAGAAACATGCAGTACTTAAGTGTGGGAGTGAGACACTGGATTTCACAGGATAAAAGGCCAACCATGATGTCACCTTAGTTCCATCATAACATAACCCCCTGACCTTATGAGAAGCGCTAATTTGATGATTCTGCATTTCCACTGCGGTTAGGGATTTTTGTTCAACAAGTCACATAAACTGAATCCTAACAACAAAACCGAAACCTCTCTAAATCCAGGGAAACGTGGCAATTTTTTGGGACTTACAGGCTCATGCTGTCAAGAGTTGTGGGATGAAAGACCCCTTCTTTAACATATGACCAGCTTTGACAAAGAACTCCAAAAACCCCATTATTTTTAGACAGCAACATTATTATGCCTTACATCAGCTGTGACTCACTGCAGAAACTTTTTTTCATTTAGATTTTTGACTTTCTTGGCAACTTTAAAATGGCAACTTCTTATCTGAGAAATTAGAACAGAGTGGGGGATGTAAACAAATAATTGTTTTTGTCATGTGAGAAACTTAAGCCTTGCTGTCTGGTATCTTTCCCTTACAAACCACGCTCGAGGCAGAGCTAGTGAGAGCTCCACCGCAAGACTCCCACCCTCCAATTCCCAGTACTGTATGAGCCCAGAGAACCACATCCTGAGGAGAGGAACGCAATCGACAGCAATGCCTCCTTGAACTGGAAAATTGGTTACACAATCTGAACTTTTCACTGACGACTGTGTTGCTCCACTAAAAATATTACAATCACTGCTTTCATTGGAAGCCAAACTGTGGAGAGTGCAGAGACATTTCAAAGGGAAACAATAGCAAAAACCCCATAGAAAAACAGCAGGTCACTGATCATGGGATGTGATGGGAGAGATGTCTGCCCTTGATGTGAGTGCCAAGGTGAGAGGCTCCACCACTATTTCCCAGAATACTCTGGGGAGTTTGGGATCAAATGAGCACTGACCAAAGGATAGTTGTCTGTAATATGAATGGACAAAAAACAACTACAGTAGTAGATGGGCAAGAGTACATGATATACAGAGAATGGTCTCTCACAGGGAGAAGAATATTATGTTCTGACAATGTCCACATTAACTGCAGTACCACAATGACTTTGATTAAAAGAAGGAAAAAAGTCTGTTTTTTGCTGTTCCCTGCCACATTTTTCGAAAACAAATCTTGAGTGTGTGAAACTTCTAAAAGTGTCTAAACTTTCTCAATAGCTAAAGTGTACAAAATTGCTTTTGGCTATATTTTCTGTCCAACCAGTGACACTGAGGTTTA
This sequence comes from Toxotes lorentzi, assembly GCA_037833715.1. Classification (NCBI taxonomy): domain Eukaryota; kingdom Metazoa; phylum Chordata; class Actinopteri; family Toxotidae; genus Toxotes; species Toxotes lorentzi. The sequence continues at coordinate 15,978,046 of JBBMJY010000003.1, forward strand.
CAACAATCCCATGTTTGAGTTTGACAAAAAAAGAACTAAAACTGTACAGCTGGGGTGAATTGGCAGAATCCGGGAGCAGAGGGTGACTCTGCAGCTTTGGACCCCACCTCACTCTGCACAACTCCCTGTCATCCTCTCTTTACTTCTCACTGGGCCCCCCCACCCACGTAAAGAGGATCAGCATATATACAGCGAGAGCACAATTTGGCAACACATCCCTATAATAACACACAGACCCATGCAGGACTTTTTGCCAGGCGACTGGAAGAGGAAATAGAGGAGTATAAACAGCACTCACCACGGCCAGGCTCGGGTTTCCATGGTGTACTGAGGCATCCTCTGGACAGCTCACACACATAACATATCGTTCAGGAAACACACGCAAATCTGAAGGCAGGCAAAGGAAGAGCACAGACCATGCTTGTTAATAACGTGGGCTCACCTCTAATTATGAATCAAAGTCAGACAGAGGGAATTGTGGTGGAGGTTTGAATTTACATCTACAAACACCAAGTATTTACTACCCGTCAGACCAAGAAAGAAAATGGCTGTTTAAAGATAACCGCCGACCTTTATGAGCTGTGTAAACAGCATGAAATATTAGAAAATTTTATATTAACCATGGCTCCATGGAGCAATGACTGTTTCATCCGGTTTAAAGGAAGAGACCATTTACAACAAAATTCTATTAGATTATTATAATAAATCTAATTGTCCGTAAGCTTTCCAGTTGAGCTGACCACAACATATCACCTCAACTGGATAACCAAGGTGGCCAATATCTGACCAGTTACACAGCCTCCTGTTTCATGATGGCGGGCATCATCAAAAATACTGATCCAGAAGAAACTACTGATAAAGACATAACTTCCTGCATGAACAAATGAACAGGAGCATTGGCAAAACATGCGTATATTCCTCATCTTGCAACCTTGAACCACTTAACCTCACAAGGTTTTGCAGAAGGGATGGCTTTAGTCTGTAAAAGCTCATATTCCTCCTCAATAGCCATTTTTAAATACACTGGTCTCGGTTCAGTTGTGTGGATTAGTGGTTTATAAACATAGCAAGTGCATACACTTCTGTCAAGCAGGCACACAGCTTGCATATACCACACACTGTTATTAATGTACACACCTTGTGCAGAGTATGAGATGAAGATGACTAAGGATGACTATGTCAGTGGGTGGATTTGGATTCTGAGTAATTGTTCAACAACCACTTGACAGATTCCATTGAAATTCATTGTGGGAATTCTTGGCCTTTTTGAAGATGAATTCCCAGGCTATCAGGCCAAAATCTTCACTCTTACACTTAAAGATACATAAAAATCAATCAATCTAACAGAAAGACTGCAATTACATTTACTAAGCAAATTCATGCTTTGCAGAGGACAAATGCTTTTTTTTTTGGGATTTTGGAAATTCCACAAGCCTTTCTTTTGAGACAGCCCACCCAGGTCAAAATTTAAAGTTTACACAAATTAGATCTCATATTCTAATGGGCAGATTTAACCACCAAATGTGATTTTCATGAAATGGTGGCCTTTTCTGTAGTGCCAACCTCAAGACAAACTAAATCAGAAAAAAAGGCACAATGTGAAGAAAAGTTCTTCGAGCCATCTCCGATATGGCAGCCCACCCGGATTTGTGTAGCATCAAAATGATTTTGAAGCTGTTATTTGAAGGTAAAATATTTACATAATGTTGCTTTAAAATATCTGTTTGATTGCTAATGAAATTTTCACATGAACTGACCACTATGTACAACTAACTCAGTGGACCAAATTAGACAACCTTTGACCCCGGGAGACCGGGTCTAATTTGATGTAAGGGACCTGCTGAGAGAAGCCGTCATCTCAGTCTGCAGCAGCTCAGCACTGCTTTAACGTCCAAGCCCCTAGGGAGCAGATATTAACTTTACTGGCAGGAAGAGAGCCATGTTGGTCCCATGAAAAGGTGGCCAAGGGTCATAGGCACTAGATGGGCCATGGAGATAGATTCTCACTGCCTTCCATAGGCAGCCCTCCAATCCCTCTCTCTCCCACTCTCAGTAGCCTCTCAAGGGAACCACTTAATGGCTGTCTGTTCTCAACAACACCCTGAGCAGGTAGGGACAGGACATAAAAACAAATGAGGGGGAGAAAAGTCAACATGCAGACCACAGATGACTAGCTCTTTCTGTGGGAAATTTGGCTGAGCATGAGCCATTGAGATGTCTTTTTCTGATTTATTTAACTGGAAACTGATTAATTGAAAACGTGTAGGTTACTTACCCCCATAGAGCTGCTTCACAATACATCTGAGGTTGAAGTGCCGCTTCAGAAAATTGGCAACCAGGTTAAAGTTTTTGCCTATGAAAAAAAAAGAGACCAGTGGTTTACCTGTGGATGGCGTGTGCTGCTGTCATTACCCTGATACACTGATACCACTTTATTCAGTTTAACATTGTGACAAAAACAGTCACTGCTGGCATTCAAATCATTTTTCAGACAGTGAGATAAAGTGGTTAATGAAGGACACACTATGCTAATATTTTTTCATACAATATAAAGCCCTTCATATGAGTTCCACTATTTCCCACTCCACCACATATTGTAGAAGAAGGATAGACATACTCACTGCTGAATGTTGAGTCTAAGGCCCAGTGTACCACAAAACCAGCTAACTGATTTATAGAGTGAGAAACTGTTCGTTCTGTTTTAATTTAACTGACCTCCTAGTTTGGCACAAGCAGAGAAACCATGGCCTGAGCCTCTGCTCCATTTGTCATGGGATGTTTGTCATGGTATGTAAGATGTGCTGGGCAGAACAAGTGGCTTGCTGCCTAATCTTGTAGGAATTTGTTGAAAAAGCAATGGTCTGGCTAACACGCTATCTAGTTGTTCTTTGTAAACAAGACAACAGTGCTGGGAAGCTGACTGAGTCTGCTCACTGTTTGGTACCTTACTTTAACCCTTTTCCTCTTCTTGATATAGTGACTGTAAAACTATAGTTATGTATTACTTCTCATTGTTATTTGCTGTTCTCATGTTGCTGTTGCCGTGTGAAAACCTCATTAACTATGGGGATTTTAGTATTTCAACTTCAATTAAAGGATTACATGTCTTCCATAGTTTGAGAACATCCTGACCTCTTGCACTCAAAGCTCTTTCAGAATTCCCTGGATAATGTCAAATACACACTGTCATCAAAGCCAAAAATGAGGCTGTCTTGAAAAGCTGACATTTTTGAAGGGGGGAGGTTTTTACCCATCGGCAACAACGCTGACAGTCACTTGTCAATAAAATTTGGAAAAACTTGCATAAGCCTCTTCCAGAAGTTGACCTATGACTGGGACAAAAATGTGGTGCATTAGGGTGAGCATACAACACACAGAGCAGACGGCATGGTAAAAGCACCGGCCGACAAATAAGTATGAGGGGGCCTGTGTGAACACTTCCCCTTTCTCTGTTAACTGATGTCATCTCAGCACTGGCTCGAAGCATCTAATTACTGTCTTCAAAAAGGAGCCGTCTTGTGATTCGCTGGATAATGACATGCAATTACAGAGACAGTTTGCGACAAAACGGCCACAGGTATACGGTTAAGTCCAACGGCCAGTGATTAATGGCACCGCTGCTTTCTTTTTCTCTGTGCTTGTGGCTGAATTCGCTACCAGGATCATTCCTTCAGAGAACAAAAAAGGAAAACATAGTTGAAAAAAGGAACAAATGAATTAATGAAAGAATAAATCACTCAAATCAGTCTGTCATCTACAGATGCATCCTAAACTCCATTAAAACAAAACTAAAGTGAAAAATCAAGTCAAAGGGCTATTAAGGCTTTTGTAAATATATAAATGCCTGTGTTACTATGATACTAAGCAATTACAATCAATATTTTTGTGAAGATAATTGGGTAAAATTGTTATCCAGGTGACAAGCTGTAACACTTGTCAGTTTAACACCAATGGGAATGCGTCTGAGCCTCTGCTAAGCTATTAAGTAGAAATTTAGCCTCCAGCAAAATGTTAGACAGCTTAGTCTTAGTCTTTTGATTCGTTAATATACATAAAATTCTCTCAGCAACAGCACATAAATAATTCTCTAAATTGAACAATTAAAAGGAGACTTTGAGCAGACACATCAGGAAGGGTTGCTTATCAGGAATAAACTTGGATAATGAGATTTCATTCACATTTATAAGTTCTTGTTTTTGTGGTTGCTGTCCATCTGGCTTATAACTTGACAACTGACAGCATCTTACCAGCTTTTCTTAAGTAAGTGACTCTTAGTCTTCTACCTCAGGCCCCATTATTTTTCATTCTAGGTGCTAATTATTATGTCTGGGATACCAACTAAAAGCATTTGACTAGTTGTGAGGACAGACAAACATCAAACATTTTCATGGATGTTCATATGCATGTTCCATTCATAATGTAGCAATTCTAGACATTTTATATCCGTAGTGCACCTGAACAAGGGAACATAAACTTACAAAAAGAAAATTTCTTGCATATTTGTTGCATATGCTTTGCAGTCTGTGTTGCCTGAAGGGTACTGGCTGCTGACATTAGTGTGATAACTTCCCTAGTGGTGCTCAGTTTTTAGGCTTAAGACTGACCTTCACCAAGTGAACAAGTGAGCAAATCCAATGTGCTGAGGTAGAGCCAAAACAACAAAAATGTGCCACTGTCTGTGTTCTAATGGACTTTACAGGGTGGACATCTTGATGAACCAGAAGACACATGTTAATGTTAATGAGCGTGTATGCTATTGGAGCACCTCCCTTACTGAACTGTCTTTAAAGCTGGGGTCTTTTGAAGTCTGTCCCTTCAATACTTGGTGTACATGCAGTACAAAATAATATTGGAAAAGCCAACAAGGTTTAAATAAAATGCTTCATTAATCCCAAAGGGAAATTGAATAAACACTCTGTGGGTATGTAGAGCATGGCTGTACTTAAGAAAAGCAGCATTCCTTTATTGGAAAAAAATATTCAGATATTCTGTCATTCTTTAAATAGCAAAGCAGTGGTCATCTATCGCCCACTCTGGATGTCTACCCAGAGAGGAATGCAGATCTGTATCTCTGTTTTGTTTTTTCTGCCCATTCTGGGTCCAGGAATCGAGCATCTTTCATTGCACACTCATGACTTTCTGTATTTTTAGAAGTTTTGATTTAGTCCTTTGGACTCTTTAGTCCCATGTCTAGCTCTACAACTATTCTCATTGCTTTCCCTGGTGGGTCGAGCTTGCCATTTCCCAGGACAACTTTGACAGGGATGTCTGGACACGGAGTTGGGAACCAGTGCAACACCATGGCCCGAGACATCAGCTGTTGCTCCAACTTTATAACGTCCTGCACAGCGCAGAGTTGCTCTTGGCCTTCTGCCCGGGTTCTCTCGTGCTAAGCTTACATTCATGTTTCTCTCTAACAAACAGTTTGCTGGTGCCTCCTCTGGGAACGAGTGGCCCCTTTCTGTGGCAACTGTGGCCGACAGTGGTGCAATATCTAAATCTTCAGATCAGAGGCTTTAAAAAGTTTCATTTGTACTTCCTTCAAGAGAAGATGGTCTTGCTTAATTGTTTTAAAACCCAATGCACAACAATATTGTGACAGGTCAAATAAAACAGTAAACAAGCTAGCACGCCATGTTTTCAGAAATGGGGTAGATAATATTGTAACCGCTTGTATGGAGAGACTTTTGCCATCTTGTAATATACCGCAGGACAACTGCAGAAAAAAAGACACAGACGCCACAGGGCTGGTGCCAAGGCTAGAATACTGTACTTTTGACACACACACACACACACACACACACACACACACACACACACACACACACACACACACACACACACACACAC
>JBBMJY010000003.1:15983995-16006558 GCA_037833715.1 Toxotes lorentzi
ACACACACACACACACACACACACACACACACACACACACACACACACACACACACACACACACACACACATCCCTGCAGCTTTCACCACTTCCTGGGAAAACAATGAGAGGAAAGAAAAGTCAACAAACCAAAAGGCATCCAGAGTGACTAGGACTGTAAAATGGAACAGACAGGGGTAAGAGGCATTCAGACCAGGGTCAAAGGTAAGTCCCCATGGAAAAGACTTCATTAACTTCAGTTATATCCTGAGCAGATCATTAAAACAGCCATACAAAATACAGCCTCTTTCTTCTCACAACCTGCATTCCTGACACCCATTCTGTTGTTGTGACTCATGCAGGAATCCATCATCATTTCTGCTCTGATATGGAGGATTTTCTGGTGTTCCTAGCAGGTTCCAGTCATGTATTAACCTGACCACAGTGTGTCCCTAGCCTTTAGGAAGGAATATTTCAGGGAATGTGCTCTCTCAGTGCATTTATATGCAGTTAAGTTACCTTGTTACCCTAAGCGCTCAGCAGTAACCTGACTTAACTGAAGCCATGTAAAAGAGAAATCAGATTTCTATCATAGGGGAAAGGTATTAAAGAAACCTGTTTAACACAGCTAGATTTCTGCTGGAGGAAACTCTTGGAAGTGTATCTGCTTAACTGGGATTCTAACAGCAGATGTGCATGATAATATTTGGGACACATGTGGCAGCAGTGTTAACAGCACAGGGAAAGATGATAACTTGTGGCAATGTATCCTTGTATGCAAAACAGTTAAATCCAAAGCCTGATTAAATTTGTGTTAAAACTGAAGTAAATAAAACTAAATAAGACAGTTTCCAGATGAACAGAAGATTCTTTTTAAAATTCTTGTGCACAATAAGGAAAAAATTAGTGACCTTTCAGTCAGTTAGTCCAAATGTTAAAAACATTTGGACAATGTTAAAAAAAAACACACTTCAGGCTCCAGTATTATATATCATTACTACACTTAAATTATGCCAGCACTGGTTCAGAAACATGGCAAGAAAACAAGGAGAGAAACCTGATTACCCACCAGCTGCATGTAAACGCAGACTTTACAGTAACTTGGGTATTGCACCGCATGTAAAAGCATTCTCCAATTTCCTGCAGTAACCTGATTTCTCTCATTAACCATGTTTCTAGTGTGCATGTATATGTAGTGACTGTATGTCAGGAGAACTGCTATTCCCACGCAAACCCCTTTATGAACAGGAGTTGAATCAGCAGGACAGTCAGACATCAGTGCCTGAGATTCCTGCTCTTTTGACATCTCTGCTTTGATGTGGACCCCCTCCCTCTGTCCTCAAGTGTGGGTGGAGAGTTGGGGCTTAGAGCGAGAGAGAGGGGTGGAGTGGTGAAGGATGAGAGAGCATGAGGAAGTTACCCATATGTAAGTGGGGGCTTTCCTGGAAGGACATCACTCTCTGTGTGTAACTGTAACTACGGCTGTAGCAGAGCACTGTGCCTTATCATCCTGCACAACGTCCACCTGAAACAATATTTGCACATGAGTGTTCAATTTAACATTTGGGTGACCCCTTCATCGCAGTTACAAAATACGCCGCAGCATGGTAGCTCAGGCCAACCCATAATGCAGCATGTGACTAAAGTGGTGGGGAGCATTTTGGAGCACAGAACAATTATCGAGGGAAAAAAATCTATTTCTCAGAAACATAATCTGATGAGAGAAATGCAGTCACAATACAAAATGTCATATTCAATCATCATTATATCTTAATTAGCCCAAGAGGCCACAAATCTCTCAAAGTGCTGCCTCTGTTTCTATTAAAGAGCATTCAGAAAGAGGAAGAAGCAAACTGCTTTGGATTAATGTTGTGCAGAGTTATGCAAGGTGCTGGTCCTTTAAAACTCAGATCAAGGTCTCATTGGAAGCAGGTTGTCTCTACTTGCCGTGTCCCTTGTAAATCTGCCAGCCTGTGTTTATAAATCCAAATGGATGAACCATGGCACACATCACGATACTATCTAGGTTTTGCTACTAGTTTCGAGTAAGACACTGAGGAAAAGTCTAAAATTCTATGCTGAACTGAAGTTCTGAAATTTTTTATTTTATTTATTATTTATTTTTAAAAAGACGTTAAAATCTTGTAATGCCCTGACCTTATGCAAACAAAAGGCCAGGAAAGAATTACTTGAGACTGACAACACAAGGCAAATTTGGCAGTGTGCACTACAATGACACCTGCCCACAGGAAAAACCACAGAGCTCACAAAAGCATGTGACGAAGGCCCATTTCTTTTGAAGTGAAGGAAAGAGCAGAGGAAAACAACGACATCCTCTGAAACGTTTCAGTAATTCCTGAAACAAGGCATTCTGGTCAGGCTGAACACTTAGCATGAGTTCAAGAGAGTGTGTGCCATCTCCCAGACCAGATTGTGGTAAAGGGGAACAGTCACATGAATGTGATCCGTGCTCAGGCTCAGGCTCAGGCCCTAATTATATGGGAACAGAGTGTGGTGTGACAGCTATGGCGGGGATTGCGGTTGTGTCCTAAGAGACTGCAGCTGACCCTGCGGAGAAGGAGAAGAGAAAGTGAGAAAACAGAAGAAGAGATGACATGAGGAGAGCAGAGAAGAGCAGACATGGAGGGCACAGGAGAGGAGAGGAGAGGGGAAAAAATTGTAAAGGAGAAAAAAAGAAAAGAAAAAGAACAAAAGTGTGTGCGTGTGTGTGCAATAATACGGAGGGGGGTTAACAGTGGAGTCGGATTGTCGTATGTGTTGCTGCTGAGTAAGGCCGGGGGCTTACAGGAAGGATTTAAAGAGCCACAGCAACACCACAAAGCACTAGGGTAAAGGGGGTTGCCCAGCAGGGGCTAGGGGAGGGAGGGTGAGCGGGGAGAGGGGCAGGCTGGCTGGAGCGGCTACTCTGATCAGGATCCATTTCCAGCCTGGGCCTTGGAATTCCTTTGTTCCTGTCACAGGTCTCCATTTCCCCCTCGCCTTAATCCCAGCCTGCCTCACGCCCAGTAACACAGAGCAGGGCAGGTAACTCTGCCACAGGCATGCCTCTCTATTTACAGACCAGTCCCCACATAACAGCCACTCACATAAATAGTAATCGCTGCGGTAGCACTAAGAAGAAACAAGGCGGGTTAATACCGGTTGTCACTACAAAATTACTCCTGTCATCAGAAAAGCTTTCACTGTCTCAGCAAGAGGCTGAAAAGTTGGCATGCATCGATTCTCCTTAAAAATGAGCATCCAAAAACACATGTAAATGATTTATATGTTCGTGTGTTTTGTACACAGAAAGTCTCATTTGCATTTTGACTGAGCCGTTTTTCCAAATTTGATAAACTGTTTTAGCCTGGGGCTGCAGGCCTTCAAAGAGCCAGGAAACCAAACAAAGCCAAATCTATGACAGGGCAGAGCAAAAATTAACCATCCCCCTTTTAGTCTCTACACATCCTCCGCATTCTTCTTTGGGAGGGAGATGGTCATTCGTAAACACATTCTCCAACAGTAAAGCTATCCAGCAACACTTGTGCTTTTCCCGCAATGGCCATGGCCAGGCTGCCTTAAGCCCCCTTCATGGGGCTGCCAAGAGGAGTCAGTGGTACACTGTGCAGCACTCGCAAAGCCCTCTCCCACGGCTATTAGTGACCATTCATCCGGGGAGCCTGGGAAAATGCCTCTCCAGCCTGCCGTGGCCATGGGGAAACAGGCTGGCAGGTGTTCCCTCCCTATAAGCCCTGGCACCTGTGCAGGGAGAGGAAGAAGGAACCAGCTCTGCCATGGGCTAAAACTCTAGGTACCACTTTGCCAGGGCTCCTCTAACTCCTCTGACTGGAGTTAGAGGAAGACTCTCAAACACCAGGCTAAACTACACCCGAGCTCTACCTCAAATGGAGAAATCAATGTGGCTGTATGAACACTAATAGTAGACATAAGACATCTGGTAATGTGCTTTGGCAGTTTGAAATGGCATGTTAACTAAATCTGTGTAAAATCGGCCTTCTCAGTTTACACTCTACACAGACACGCAAATATATACCGCATTATCAACTACACAATTAATATCCCCTTGAGTTAAATCAAAACTAGAGCAAATGAAAATCAAGATAGCGCTCAATCACCACTGGTAGTACACAAGATAGAATCTAATGCAAAAAGTAATGGTAATTTCTGATAATAAACAATAATATACAGTAAACGACAGTCTCTTGGACAGGCAGCCTACACATCATGTCTGACATGAACACATTTTCTGCTGAGCAGTGGCATCTTCACGAAGATAACTGTGACACTCTTTTTGTCGTAGAGCATAACCACCAGCTTCCTTACTCAACTATCATATCGAATGACAAAAATGCATTCGTCAAAGCACAGAGAACCTATTATCCGCTCATTTTCAATCTGTAATTACTCTGAGAAATGTGGGTGTGTTCAACACGGTCTACCAGGGAGAATGCAAGTGGCCTCTCCCAAGCTCCCCTTCCCTGGGCTTCTAAAGTCTAGCATGTCCATTCTGCTTGTCCGGAGCCAAAATGTTTGGTGGGAAAAGTTCCCTCTGTTCATCTCTCTAAAAACATAAATAAATCACATCACTATGAGCTAATCAGGGGACTGACAGTTGGAAATTGGCCTCTGCAGCTGAGATTTGAAGAAATGGCTTGGCTTTATGTTGGCAGAAGATATGGGATAAGCCCCTCTTACTGGGTGCTATACACACACACACACACACACACACACACACACACACACACACACACACGTACACCCAACACACCATAAGTACATCAATACAATAACCCATAGAGATAACTCAGATACAAACACTTGCACTGAAGCCCTTGGAATGTTAAAAGCTGTTGATGGCTCATTTGAAGTGCCAACAGCTGAGGCTGCTATGCTGTTCTTACTGCTGTCTGTTGGCGGAAGCCCCTGTGATTTCACACTGGCACCAGCTCAAACACCGCCTCATACAAGCCCCCCCACCCGCCCATACCATCCCACACATAGTACCACACTCCATCTGCCTATTCTTGGCCCAGACACCAGTACGACCCTGCCCGACATCTTTCTCTATATACAACAACATGCATGTGCACGTGTTCCAGCACATACATGTCTCCCTGCAGGATATCCAGCTTAATTCTGCTCTCAAATAACATAATGCTGCACACACACACACATGCAAACAGGTCTTCTGCTGAAACAGATACACGCAGAAAACCGGCTTTCACTCCCTACTATGGACAGTCTGAAAGTCCTGTGAGGATTAGCAGGTTAACGTTTGACCTGCTTGCAGAACAGACGACCCCAGTACTTAATACCCACCCCGAGGTTTGCTGGGCTACCCTCCCTAAGCCTGTAGTCTGTCCTCCCCTTTTTATGGCTCCTGCCTGCCTGCTCACTTCTCACAGTCAGTCTCCACCTTTAGTGCTCTGCTGCCTCCCTCACATGGGACAATGAAAAAACCAAGAATGTCATTACACTCACTTAAGACCTTTAATAGGACTACAGCACATGAACTGTGCAGGCCTGTTTGAGGCGCAATACCTTTTCATGTTCTGAGAGGGGAAAATTCTCCGATATGGTACGGAGTCATGTTCCACTGGTTACATTCTTTTTGGCAGAGCTGAGAGGAGCTTAATCATTTTTACATGCATATTTCACTGCTGAAATACTGATAGTCCCCTTGTTCACGCAGTGTAGTGAATGTGTGCGCGAAAAAGTGTGTGTGGAGCCTCAGTCTGTGATCTCCATCATTAGAGATGTCTGTCTCTCCTCAGTCTGTCATGGGGAATATGAGTCAGGCTTTTCAGTAACCTTACACTGTCAGCCTGTTCACACCTAGCCCAAGGGGAGGATATATCTCTCCAACACACTATCTCTCCTGATTTGCACTGGTTCTGATGTGTGTGTGCATGCTTGCAAACGTGCTTACTGACTATATGTTTTTTTCTGAAGAAACGTTGGGTAACATGTACACATGCATCTGTGTATGAAAACAAATTCACACATGAACACACCGTTTAAAAGGATGAGAAGACTTAAGTGGAGGGGAGTAGCGTGAGAGGCAGAGCTGCAGCCACAAGAGAAACTTTATGGGGCCGACTGCCCTGTAATCCCACTCTCACAGTCAGGCCTGCCCTGCTGAGTGAGCCCAGTTTAACTGCCCTTAACTGCTACCTGTGACAAACCTTTCTGTCTTACAACACGCAGCTGGGGGTTCCTCTGAAGTTAGGCTTACAGTGCTTCAAAGGCATGTGTGTGGGTGGTTGAGGGAATGTACTCGCATAGGGATGAACTGGCTTATTCACATTGGCACATAATTTATTGATATACACTCTCTGTGTATACAGTGGTATGTGTGTATGTGTCAGGGCAACTGTTTTTGGTGTCATCCAGTTAAGTATAAGAGCAGATAGACGCAGGTGTGCCAACCCCACATTAACCAGAAGGGTAACAAACATTAGCCATTTTAATGGGATTAACATCTTACGCATACAAATGCTTGGCACAGCTGAGATGTGCCAAGTTAAACAGTGCAACACAATATAAAAACTTCTATCAGCTCTTGCCTCCGCAGGTCACACCCTGGGTGTAGATAGCCACCATGTCCCAACTAGTTCTGTTGTCTTTCCACCCACACTTTCCTCAAAAAGGTAACCTTGAAATATTTTTCAGACTGTTTTGTAACTCCATTCCCATCAATATACACAGACATATCTCTGCACTCACATCCAAGTGCATAAATAATGGTTTTGCGCTCATAGCCAAAGTAAGCGATTTTATTTATTCAAGAGTTGATGACAGACACACCTAAGACAGGGAAAGGGAAGACAAATATGACTACATTCCAGAGGAATGAGCAACAGTGAATTCAAAACAGAAAAAATATAACTTGCACTCATTAACAAGTAACTATTTAAATTAATACTCCAAGTAAACACATGAAGAAGCCAATATTATACAGAATAAGGGATTGTAAAACTAATAATAATAAACACCCAGAATATTTGGCTCTGGTGCACCATAATGAGGGTGACATGACGGCATGTTACCTTTCACAACAAAGGCTGGAGCAGGTGCCATCTCCTTCTTCTGTTTGAGGTATCTTCTGTTGTGGATGGACTCTGTGTACTGCTTAACCCTTTGTTCCACAGCATCTTGAACCAGGGCTGTAACCTCCTGTAACAGTGTGGAGATATTTCAGTACAGCAACATGTTGTTGGACTGTTTAGAGATCAAAAGTTTTGATTTGACTTTACAAAGAATCATTAATGATGAGCACGAGTCCCAAGTGAAAGGCCTGCAAGGCAACTAACTCCACAAGTGGCTAGGTGGAGAGATGGGAATGGCTTTGCAACAATGAGAACCCCTCAAGAAGAAAAGACAGAAAGCTCAAAGTCATTTTAGATTCCACGCTACTGCTGTCTTTTGAAAAGGCCCCCAGCAGAACAGAAGCCATACATTCACTCACACACACACCCTTCTCCCCGTGTGTACCTCGATGTGGTCTGTAGTAAACCAGCTGGCGTCCTCTTGGCCGCCCAGGGGCCGAACATGGAGATCCACCAGCACAGCAAAGTTCCCACACTGTAACACAAAGAAGAAGGACAGCCACAGGTTGCTGAGGGGCATTGAGCTCACAGACAACAAAGGAAATCAGAGTGTGGGTGATTGACAGCGAGACAAACCACAACGACCCCCTATGTCCTCAAACATCACACCAGGCCTCTCACAGCACGTCCCCTCCCTCCCATTTCCCTGTCTAGCTATCTCTCTGCCAATCTCTTTACAAAGTAGTATGGTCCTGTCTGTCTCCTCATATTTCCCTTCTCTCAGCATAAAAAGTATTTTCCTGTTCTATAAGTTTCACAGAGTAATCAGTGCCTCAAGCCACAATAAGGCTGCACAAAAAAAGTCTAAAGATGTACCACATAAATTAGGATTATGCTACTTTGTACCAGGGCAGTGATAAAACTCAGATCTACCCTAAAGCACTCCATGTTTCTGCACTACAACTTTCGAGTGGTGTAGAGAGCTGAGTAGCTGCAGAGTGGATTCCTGAAGCACTACGTCATTGTGTCAACGACAATAAGCTACAAGGGACAGGGAGGCCAGAAATGCCGCAGCTGGTTAAGTTGCTGTTACATCTTTCTCAGGCTAGCCTGATTATGGTTTACACATGAGTGCAAAAGCCGCCCGCTGCAGAGAGCAAATGGATGTGGGTCTCGTGTGAACTTCGCCTCTCCATGGACAAGGAAGTAATGGATGGACTGAGACCACCCACAATACGACACAGAAGAGCAAGAACAAGTACTGCCCTAAAACCCAGTGTGATAATGAAGCAAAAAAGCATTGAACTGAATGGGGCAAAAAAACACACAGTCATATAAAGACAAAACCAGGCACTGATTTCAGGCTTACAGTGTAGAACTGGAAAAGAGTATGTACAAACAGAAGAGGTTATTCATTTAGTACCAGGGAAAACTTATGCACACTAAAAGCTTTGTTTAGAGCCAGGCTTGTCCCCTGGGCAGATGTATTGCAGACAGAATGACTAACTTCTACATCCAGACATGAGGGATGTTCAGACTGTCTTGCTCTCAGGATGATGCGAGAGAATGAATGAACAGGTTGTGTAGGGGAAGGCCTCTGCTACTTAGGTCCTAATTCTGGACACAAGTCAACACTTCCCTCCTCTAAACTCCGTCCAGTTGTCTCCTCCTCTTCTTTGAAATGAGTTAGGTTAGCTCCTTCCTTAAAGGAGGAGATTGAGAAAGTTTTATTAAATGTTCACTGGCATTAAAAGGCTACATACTGGCCCAGAGCAAATCAAGCTGCAGAATATTTTGCATTCTGTTTTCCCCCCCATAGGAGCATTTTCCTTTCTCATTGTCTTTCAGTAAATAATAACTGAAGTGAAGCTGCTTCTTTACTTCTACTTGCAGGTCAAGTGGAGAGGGCGCCACCATATGACTGATCAGTGAATGTTTCAGTCAATTTCAGACATTGCTTGTACCTTTCTTCTGCAGAATATCGCAAGTTGCTCTAAAGTATATCTCTGCAACAGTGTCACCAAGACTACAGGGAGATTCTTATTCTTATTCTGAAACTCTTATAAAACAATGCATTAATCTGTGGCCCCCTGACTTATCCCTCCATATCTTGTATCTTCTTGAGTGCAAATGTCTGAACATCAAGATGTGAAAACCACAAAAATTGATAAATAGCAATTACTTAGCAGAAAGACTATTGTAAGGAAAGAAGTGTAAAAGTTGTTATACCTAAACATACTTTTTCAAAGGCAAAGAAATGCCATGGACCAGAACAGAGCACCCCCACCCACTTATGTGCCAGCTCCTTGTGTATAAAATGTGTGCATGCTGCCTGTCAGTATCAGCTCGTCCCTGTAGATCAGTATTCTCTCCATCCTCTGCCCTTTGTCTCACGTCGGTCTACGGATGACTGGTGGCCTCAGCTGACTGCTTCCAACAATAACCAGTGTGTGGGAAAGCTTAGCAGCAGAGGGTCAAGACCTTGTCAGTCGAAACTGGGACTGACTAGTGGATGAGCCCCCACAGTGGTTTCTTGGGGTTGGATTTGACACACACTGGATGCATTTTGGTATCCAGACTTGAGTTTTTGACTTTTGAGACCAAAGAATGGCTTTACAGATGAGTATAGGAACTCTACCACTATGCATGAGTGACCGGTTTATCAGGTATAATGGCCCTGCAATGAATCCTTAACTTGTAGTGTAGTGTTCAGTTTTTGTTGACAGTGTGTCAGGGGAATGTTAATTCATTTCCATGATGACTCTGCTCCTGACATGTGTGGAAATCCTGACAGGGACCACAAAATCAATCTTCTAAGGCGCTGTACATGACTCAAAATTATACAAGCTAATGCGAACTCTAAAGAGCCACACAAGGTTAATTTGATCAATATCTTGGAATGAAGGGGACAGTATAAGTGTGGTCCTTACAGAGAGGCACTGCAGGGTGAATCCCCTAAAGTGGTTTCTGAGCTTCTGATTGAGTGTGTTTTGGGCTGAAAGCCAGACATCTAGCGAGCCTTAGACTAACGTCCTTTTATCACATTAGAGCAGCAGACAAGACTTGACTGGGAACTGGACATTAATGATAAACATTGGTCTGCCCTTGACACAAAAACAGCATGTGATACCCTGAGCTTCTCAGGAATGGGGGATTTTGTCAGGAATGCAAACTAATGCAATCACACTAATGAGAAAACAATTAATTTGCCCCGCAAAATTGCTGTTTGTGGTTTCCCGGAGGCACAAATTTTCCCTCTAAAGTGTCAATCTTTGAATCCAGGCTGTGCTCTATAGGTGCATCTACCGGAGCTTTTACAAAGGACGTTGAGTTGAGTGTGGCAGATAAAACCAAACAAGCAGCAGAATCTAATTTTACACAAAGGCTCTGAATACAATCACATCATGTGGTCTAAATTTGTCAACTCCCAGCACAAAGAGTGACCAGAGGATCTCTAAGCTGAACTCTGCCATGAACTATGACCCCCATGTATCCCCCCTTAAAGCCCCGCTATGGTCCCTTGGTCTCTTTAGTGAGATCTCTGCAAGCAGCCTAATACTTTGTAGATGTAGTAATACAAACCACAGAAACCTTGTCTTCCTTAAGCAAAGTAATCTGAAAGGACCCAAAAAAAATCCAGTATGCTCATTTAAGTTATCCTATTTTGTGTACTTTGCTTTGACACATTTAAGGCGATACTCTGAGCAACTGTCACTGTTGTTGGAAAGAAAGGGCCAAGTTCTAGAGGAAGTTACTCTTTTCATACGTTCTAAAGTGGGCCAGCCCTGCTTTGTTCGCTGCCTTGCACTGGCCTTTTAGAGTTATGAACAGAAGCTAAAGGCTGAATGAGAGGCAGCAAGAAGCGCTACTTAATACCAAATCCTTTATTGTGCCATCTTTTGTGTGCTGTCACACACTGAATGAATAGGGCTGAGTCTTCCTGCAGGCTAAGCTCAGCTTCTCTATCCTAATTCTCCCCACTACCAATCTGATAACTATGGCCTAAAGTAAAAAAGGGTTAACTAAGACAAAAACATTAGAAACATCTGAGACAGAAGCTGCCCACAATGCACAGCACAACATGAGAAAAGTCCTCTATATGTACTTTCTATAACCTGTCTATAAATAAACAACTCCTGATTCAGACTCACTCACAGCTCCTTTCCCTTTTCTGGTCTTCAGAGCTCTGGTCTATATCACTCTCAGTTCCCAAAACACTCTCTACCTTCCCTTATCTCTCTCCCAAACCGAGCTCTCCATCCTCCCTCCTGTGTTGCTCCAAGTTGGGCACAGGGCCCAAACTCTATGAGTAGCTTCACCCGCCTCCCCACCTCACTGCCCTTTGCCATTGCTATCGCGCCGTATAAGAACCAGACCTTCTCGGACTGCACTTAGCTCAGAGGCTAACACTAACCAGCCACAGATGTTTACATTGGGAGAGAAGGGGCAGCAGATGCGATCTCACTCAATAAAACTTGCATCTCTCCCACTCTCCCTTTGTCTCTCTCTTTTTCTGACTTTCTCTCTCTTTTCTGCAAGTCTACAAAGATCCCAGGAGAGCTCTTTAGATCTGTGGGTGTGACAACCTCGCTCTCAGGCTTTATTTGCCTCATTCCCAGCTCTCTCTGTGCTGTGAGTCACCTGGGTTTCCCCTTTAAAAAAAAGACATTTCTCTGTCCCAGTTTTTCAAACTGCCAGATACTGAGCAGTATGATTATTACTGAGGCGAATGTTATTTACAGATAGTGCACGGAAGTGTTTTGTGTGCAAAGCTCCCTTCATTCAGGTGAATGTTAGCACACCTGAGTCCTCTTTATATGATGATAAAAAAAGAGACACAACCCAGGGGTGGAATTCCAGCAGCAAGAACAGACAGGAATATCTCCAGGTAACACACAGCAAACAAAACTCAGGCAGTCAAATCTTTGAGAAGCTGGTAGACAGACAGAAATAGCAGGTTGAGAAGTGGCCTCATTAGGAAATGTGAATTCTGTGTGGCAATGTAGTGCAGTGCTGAGATGAAAGCAGGCATTTCTTTTTCTTTTTTTTTTACCCTGTCACCTTCTCTTGTGAAAGATTCCCCAAGTTAAAGAGAGTCAAAATGTTTCTAATCAGGCAGCAATGATTTTGTACAGAAACATGAAGTGTGGTCCGATATGAGCTCATCTACAGAGTGACAACAACACTAAACAGCACATAAACCTCTGACATTAAACTGCTCTGTGATACCTCAAACTTTTTATTCTTAAAAACACTTTGGTCTCTGTCTCAGCCTACTACATGAGATGGTTAGAAAGTCAGCAGTGCATGTTGCTAATAGAAGGCAGATTTCTGGGTTCTGCAGGAGTAATGTCCTGGCAGAAAGCTAGCGCTTCAGTGGATCAGTGTCTTAGCCTGCAGGCCCTTTTCGGGAGGTCTGAGAAGTGGCAGGTCACTATAGTGTAAGCCTATTTAAGAAGGAGCATACCAGCACCTCCTGCAGTTCCACGGACCAGGGAGGGAGCTGCTTTGAAAACATTTTTGGAGAAAGGATAATAAAACACACTGCTGAACAGCCTAGTAAACATGGCTCGGTGAATCCAGGAACATAACCCATAATTGCTTCAAAAACCTTCGCTCTCTGTGTTTGCAACATGCTTTTGTGACAACAGTGTCTCTGAGCAGATTTCTGTTCTTTTATATTCCAAGTTAATTCATTCATAGTTAGTCATTCATAGGGATAGTGGTGCTTGTTTTGCAAAAGAAGAGCCCAGGGTAGCGTCTTGCTATTGTTTGGACTGATCCCTTCTAACATACTTGTTTGTGGTTAGTTTGTTGAGCATGGTAGAGGCTGTGTGCATTTTCTCAGGCAGCATAACACAACAGTATCATTATGTGCCCAGTGGGAAGGAACCTTCCGTGAACCTCCAGGGTTTTACTCTCCCACAACCAGCTGAGGGGGGTGGTGGGGTAGCCTGTATGCAGGCATGCATATGAAACAAATAAAGGGAGTGAATGCAATATCTGGTCAACTAGGCACACATGGCATTATGGAGGATGTGAGAGATCAGCGCAAATGTCTGCAGCCCTCCTCTAAAACTCTCAATAAATGAAACATCAACAAAAGAGAGACCAGCGGCTTTCCCTGCACTTAACAAAAACATCTGATGTGCATTATTCCTGACAGAGCATCAGACTCAGGATGAACAGCTTGGCTTTTTAATAGAATGAGTTTCCTCTGCTCTGTGTCAGCGTCCATTGACAAAAGGCTCTCAGGGAGGCAGTCAGCTGAGATTTGCAAAAGGTGAACAGAAACTCTGAATAATGTCTGCTTGAGGATGAATAACAACATCAGAATGTGGCGATAAGGTAGTTAACACGTGTATCTGTACCTCCCCCTAGTGGCCAAATAAGTTGTGGAGGACATTGTTAGTAGGACATTGTAGGCAATACAGAAGGAGCTGCAACAGAATAGTAATATTGTAAATGTTAGGAACACAAGCATATATTCCTGTGCTGCATATTTTCCCCAACTGCATAACAGCTTTTCAGTGGTTTAAGATAGACCATAATAACTTAAGCCACTAGCTGGAAGTAGTGTGTGAAACAGTTCTACTGTTTGGCAGCAGCACAAACATAGTTGTTTATCATGAATGCTGGCAATAGAAGCTGAAAGCCTTAATCAAATGCAGATTCATCTTATTCTTTATTCTTTAGCATCTTGTGTGCATTCTATGTGGGAAAACATTTTGTTTAAAGTAATTATGAGGTTTTGTGGTCAGTGAAAGCACCCAAAAGCTCCTTTACTCAGAAACAAGATATTTTCTAACATGAACATGTTCACAAGATACTAAAGAGTATCATTAACACATGTTCAGATGATAACCTTTTACTTTAAGTCAACAGTTTTTTTTCTTTTTCTTTTTTTTTGTGAGTAGACTGTACTCCTTCTTTTAATGTGTCCATGCCAAACTGGTCACACAAAATTGCAAAACTGCATAGGTTAAAAACTCTAACTTATCACTAGGTTTTACAAGGGAACAACTTCAAGTCAAGTTTGCTTTTCTGAGGCAGGTTCTAGCCAAATATAATTTAAAAATCTAAACTTTAAAGTCATACTTGTTAAAAACAACAAATAAATGCATACACAACAAATGTAATACACAACAGTATGCATTATATGTTTTTCTGGAAAAAAAAACTTTTGAATGCAGTGTCCTCTATTTATGTACATTCTCAGCTTAATTCAAAGGGTAGGCTCACAAAAACATCTTAACTGTTGCATATACATACTGAACATATTAATACAACACAATACTAGTTAATATAACACTGTAATATACAATATATGAATTTAATAAAACACTTCATAACAAGGGTCTCTATACTGTATATTTTATTTTCACTTACCTTAATAACAAATTTGAGAGGAGCCATTGCAGTGAACACAGCAGTCTGTCAGATTTACCTAGAAAAGTGTATAGTTATGAATTACACATGGCAGCTTGAAAACAGCAGTCTCCAATGATCATACATTGTAGACAACATGTAATAATGGCAGACTTAGTTTACCACCCTCCTAATAAAATAACACTAGCTGACACTTATGCAGGGTCTGTGGTGCTCCACTGGTAACCAGATATATAGCGACATTGCGTTCATATTAATCTGTTGCAGCCACAACTTATTAGGACACAGAATTCAGTTTCTTACAGATATTAATTAGGGTTATTCTAAACGCATTATACTGTAATGTTTGTCCTTTTGACGACTAGACAGTTATAAGCTAATGTTAGTTAATGTTAACGTTATATGCTGTAACCTTACTTCACTCTGCTACAATCAGATTGTGCAGATCGACCTAGACTACATTAACGAAGCCTCTTCACATGTCGTTAGATTAAAGCTAAAGCTTTTTAACACAATAACTAGAGTTTACCTGTTTGATGCAACGCGAGAGTTTAATAGTATCGAATAGTTTATCGGTTTAATTCATCTTCACAACCGGGGTTACAAGAACAAAGATTAAGAAACTAAATGAGTGGCTCTAACGTTAAACCATAATTAGAAAATGACACGTTAACTACAATAAAAACGCGTATTAAACAAATATGCTCGATATAACGTTGTGTAAATACATCAAAATTAACAAAAATAAAATGTCATACCGCCAACTGTTTTGAATATTTGTCAACCGAGAAGGCTACAGGAAACGACGTCACATCCCGTTTGTAGTCCAACGACTGCAAAGCGAGGCTAAGTCGGAGCTTTCAGAGGATGGCTTCTGCCAAAAACATACCTCAGAAACACTGAGTAAGGAAGCTACGCGACTGTCCACCTCTGTTATAAAGCCAGGAACTGGTGTCGTAGAGAGTTTGGTCGATTTTCTGTCTTGGCGACAACAGTTTGTAAGGACTTGCGAGCGAATGCAACTCTTAAAGGAATAGGCCCCCACTAGGACCCAACGCTCGGACCGCTACCATGGAAACGAGTTGCGTATTGAAAAAGCCTTTCTTAATATCGAAATTATATGTTTCCGAATTGTATATAATTGTTACCTTTTCATAAAACAATAGCCGCCGTAATATGAAATCAACATTGTTGGGTTTGTTTTAGTGTACTAAATAAAGGGAGTTTGCAAATGTGTGCGTCATTTTGGCCAGGCAATGCTAGAAGTCTCAACATCAGAGTGTTGGCCAGCAAGGGCGCTTAACAGGGAAGCACTGAAGGTAGCGTTTTCTGTCAAATTTTGCACAACGGTCTAAAGTAACACCATGGTCACAAAAATCGTTTTAGGTAACGCTAAACTCGGTGTTTAACACTATTCCAAGCCACTTAAATTGATCCAAAGCTCTCTGTTTTGCCACCGCTTCGACAAACGTGCGTAAGTGATGTCTCGACTGGTCAAGAAATCTCCATCTCTTTCTACGGATCTACCACTGGACAACACTGATATTTGTAACAAGCTTAGTTTGCTCAGGCAGCTCCTGACATCTTGTTTTGGTCCGACAGGTAGACTAAAACAAGTTCATAACAGCATCGGAGGGCACGTTGTTACCACCTCAACCTCCTCGGTTCTCCTCCCAGCCATTTCCTCCTCACAGTCTTTTGTCAATCTGATAAAGACCTCGATTCTCAACCACGTTTCTCGTTTCAGTGACTGTGGTTTGTTTGCTGCCATTCTTTGTTTGGCTCTTATTGAGCAAGTGAAGCAGTCTGGTCTTAGAGGATGTGTTGCTATCAAATTGAACAAGCACTTGTTGGGTCTGTGCACCAGTTACCTACAACGAGAAGACTGTGGTTGCAAAGTGAAGCTCGACTTCTGCAACAGCCAGAACCTGATCACATTAGCTCGCAGTGTTACCTCCAGCAAACCAGCGTGTGTGCTAACTGAGCAAGAGACACTTCACATCAGCAAGTTGGCTGTGCACGCTTTTTTGCTGACTGTTCCCTGTGAAAACCCAGGTACCGTCACACTGGGCAAGACAGTGACTGTCTCTGTTGAAGGTCATTCTGTGCTAAACTCTGCAGTATTACCAGGTTTACTGGTGGACATTCCTGATGTCATTTGCCTCAATAAGGCAGAGAACCTGAATTCAAATTCACTGCGTATGGTGTTGTTCAGTGCATCCCTTGCTGGAGACCTTTCTGAACTAAGAGATGGGACAATTGAGGTGCACCCAGGTGTAGACACAGACTCGCAAATTCTGGATCAACTCCTGGAGCTCGGCAAACAGGTGGTTAAAGATGAGGTGAAGCTCTTTGTATGCCAGAAGGTCATCCACCCAGTCCTGCAGCAAGACCTGAGGAGTCAAGGTGTCATTGTGATAGAGAGACTGGGAATCACTCTTATGGAGCCACTTATTCAGCTGACAGGTAGGCCATCATGTAGGCAAGGACCCGTTGACAGATTTATCATTACAGATTCATGTTGTCTGGACAAGAAACTTTATTTTTAAGTCTGGTGAAGGTCATTACACTACAAGTAACATGATCTTGTCATAGTAATGATGGGATCTGATCTGATGTAATATTACAGTAACAAATATAGTTCTATCACTCAATCTATATGTGATACACAGTAGCTTTAGTTAAGGAAACACTGGAATACATATATAAATATAAACACATATATAATGTTATGGCAATGTAAAAAGGGGGTGGGGGGTATTATAAGGGTTGGAATACACAAACATATTCTACTGTTCAGGCAGAATATACCTTATACTCCAATTACTCTGCTCTGTGTCTGAGATCCTATTTCATATCTGTCTATTTTAACAAATAGGTGCTCAGCCAGTGGCCACATTACATACCAAGCTCTCAGCCAAAGCCTACGGGAAGGTGGGGGATCTCAGTATAAGGCAGTTTGGATCCAAGACAATGCTGCATTTACACCCCACTGGGGAGTCAGCAATCTGCACGATGGTCCTCTGCCATAGGAACGAGACAATGCTAAGTGAGCTGAAGGTAAGATAAGTGAGGAGTGCTCAGTTCATAACGTCAGATGGATCTCGCTTCCACTAAGAATTACAGTCTCCATTATATATTATTCAGTAAAGCTGAAATATCATTGATATTATGTGGTCCCATAAAACACAATTGAGAAAATGTTTCACTACCAGAGCCAGGGGGAGAGATTCACTTCTTCTGTAGCACTTTTGACAACTGGTATCAGATCATTTTTTTAAAAACTCATTCTAAAACACCTAATATGTTGTTTGTTTGTTTGTTTTTTTTACACACAGACATCAGCTTGGCATGGCCATTAATGGGGGTAAATGTGACAGATGAACTCATGTCTTGTCTTGTCCGTCTGTGCATCTGTTAAAGGTGTTGTGCCAGAAGACAGAACATGTGTTGAGGCTCACCCTAAGGGAACCATTTGCCTTACTTGGAGGTGGGTGTACTGAGACCCACTTAGCTGCTTACATCAGACATAAGGTGAGAAGCAATGTTTTGGATTAAACCAGTCAGAGTTTTGTGATTTCACATACTTTCAAAGCCATCTCATTAAAACATGATTGTGTTGTGTTTTCATTTTAGAGCACTAATGAGGTAACAGAGACAGCATGGGTATTAGGGTGCTCACAGGCTGAGTACCTTCTTGGTGTGGAGGGATTCTGCCGCTCTCTGGAGTCTGTGGCCACAGCACTGAAGCACAATGGTGGGACTTCTTTAATTGATCTGACTCATGCTCACCACTGGACTCTCCCTGCAGATGCCATAGAAGGACACATGGAGGATAGCCTGGGCTTCTGTGGCTGTGGACTGGTGGAAAGTAGCCCGAGTAAGAAGTGGACTTATCTGAGCACTAAATACGCAGACTTCTCACCCTCATCCCCGTCTAGAGACACTACTGTGCAGCCGTGTGTGCTGGACTCCTTCACAGCTAAACTTAATGCATTGCAAGTGGCTGTAGAAACTGCTAATCTTGCACTAGATGTGAGATACATAATTCAAGACACGAACTAGTAGAACAGGTATTTTGTTTAGTGTTGTATCCTGGTTTGTGATGATCAAAGTGAGGAATGAATTCTGTTTGTATTTTTCAAAGGCATAAATAAAATTAGACTTCTGTACTACTGCTGTGGTCTCATGCTTAGCATTTATGTTTGTCAGTAATATTACTAAAAAACACTAATTACTATTAATAACCTGTCACCCTTTAGTGAATTTCATAGTTTATACAGGATATGCAAAATTAGTTTTGGATTTCTAATTCATCAGCCCTCTCGCCTACACTTCCAAACGATCACAGTTTAAAAAGACCTTTAAATGATGTCTGAGAGATTATATAAATTTAATGAATTAGAAGACGTCAGCTTCCTTCTAGCAATTTACCAAATCTTTACTATTAAAACATCAGCACGTTTCTGCAGCAGCTGCCTTTGGTCAGCACCAGGAGGTGCTGCGACAGATGCTGCCAACATGGCTCCAAAAAACTACCTGCATGTTTCTGTGGTAATTTTCCACCCCTTTTTTTCCATTACATTTTGCTACATCCAAAATGTTACCAGTCTAAACCTGCTGACTTGTAAGAGGAACTCGAGGAGGTATGAAAATACCAAGACTAACTTCAGGGACTCACGTGTTCCACCTTAACACCTTCCTGTTTACAGTGTTTCATGACGTGTTGTAGACTAACAGGTCTAACAGACCTCATCTGGTGAAATCCAAACCAAGTTACAATAAGCATAATGAGATATGTTATTAGTCATATATGTTATTTTGTAGTTTGTATGTTTACTATTAGCATAAAATAGACTTTTGTCACAAAATCTCTTCCAGTGTGCACCTACTTAATTTTTCAGTGTCTTTTTGCAAGTTTCAACTTGTAGCAGTCTGTATAGGAAGAGCTGAACAATTAATCTGCTCTAATGGTAATGGTACAATACTATACAGCGATGACTGTGCTAAACTGCAAGCAAAATCAGAACAGATTCTTGTGAAGTCAAATTAGTGAAAAATTTTCCTTAAAAATACATAGACAATACAATAATAGGAGTGTGGATTCCTATGCTTGTCCTCTGCTGCTGGCTCATTTATTGTCTGCCCTTACAAGATGACCACCAGGTGCTTAGTCTTTCAGAAGATGAATGGAATTAAAGCCTTTCGTAACTTGGGATAGTCTTTGAATTTCTCTTGGTAAAACCTGTAACAGAGAGAACATAACTATCAGTCAGAAGTGGCATATGTAGGTAGCTTGACGGGTGAATATTAATGTACTGTGTCAGGAATGCTTCACTTTTTGGGAATGTCTTAGGCACCTGTGATGGTAATAGGCTCTTGGTCCAATGAAACTTAGGCTAAACATTGCGAACGAGAGGGCGGGAAGGGACCAGGTGGTCACAGCAAAGCCAAACCACTCCACGATCTCTCCTAAGTAGTTGGCAGCAGACACGTATTCAAACAGACCTCCTGTGGGAGATTAAGAAGACCACATGTCACTACAAGCACAGAATGATATAACTTTATTGATGTGTAATCTCTGTTTCTTACCTGTAGGAATCTTGTAAATTACCTCTCCTGGCTTCCTCAGTTTACGCAGAATATGGTCACTGTGTATATTGATGGCCATTCCAACGTAAAACAGTACTAAACCTAGAGGAAACACTGACTTGTCCATGACTGACTTTTAAAAAGTCTAACATTTCAGCGTTGTGTGCAGGACATACAGTAAATAGACTTAAACAATTCCTTATGCCTTTAAGTTTTAAAAATAAAAGTCTTCAAACATGAGCAAAGATTAATATTGTTCCTACCAGTTTTATAGCGATAGTCAGCTGACCATTCATCATCAAACTGAGCACAGTGCAGCAGATAGTGTCCCTGCAGGAAGCCATTCAGAGTGCAGAAGAAACCTGCTGCCACCATCACACCCAGTGGGAAAGGTTTTCCTCTGGTTAGTAGGGAATAGACAAATGTCCTATGATTGGAGAGGAAGGTGGAAAAAGAAGAGGATGAAGTTGCTCTTTACAGCACATGCAGAGGCCATGTTTTAACAAGCAGGTGGACGTATTCTGTGAAAATGAGTTTGCATTTAAGTACAGGCAAAAAGCGCCATTAAGCCCCACTCCACTCCACATGGGAGGGTACCAATGCATTCCTCCATTTTTTAGCCTTCAGATTATAACAGCAGGAGATCTCATTCAAAGCTCTTTGTCAGTGACTCACTTTCACTTACAAAGTGGCTGAAAACAGACTGTTCATCTAGTAACTCTGGGTACACTGCAAACTGATAATAAAAGATGGTAACATTTTGTTGTTTTCTGTCAAGAGATACAAAATGATGGGATGCAATTATTTTTATTGTACTTTAAGAACAGTTAGGAGTTTTAACTAAAAAAAAAAGAGTTTGGTTTGTTTCATGTTTCACTGGTGAATCAGCACCATAATGAACCAATATGGGGAGTAAATAATCTTGTAATGAATGCCAGATCCATGATGAATTCATTAATTCACAGTTTCCATTCACTAAAATGCATTGTATGCAAACAGGCTAAGTAAATGTGAGACAAATATAACAAAACAACTTGATGCTAAGGTATGCTGTTAAAGATGTAAGACAATATAAAACCAAATATATCAGTAAAAATGAGAAAAACTATGATCCTCATCAAACCAGTGTTACTATCTAACACTGCTTTGAGCCTCATAAAACCAGTGTTAGATATTAACATATTAAATTGAAATTACAAAAAAATTGAAATGTTAAAAAAGAAAAAAAGAACTGCCCAGCTGACAGGTTAATCTTTGCTTGTATTTTGAATGAATGGGGGTGTGCACCTTGTGTGCACACAACTCCAAACACACTGATCACTCTCTTATATCTTAGTACATTTTCATACTTCTCTTCACATACACATCAAATAACCCAGAACCCAGGCGGCTTATGTCTCTGCTTTTTACCTTTGAAAGTAGTGCATGCAAAAGGTCCCAAGCAGCAGGTGCTTCCCCATAATGGATGATTTGTGCGAGGTAAGCCATAAAAGTAGGGGGATCAGGAGAGCTGGTATCTCCTGGAGGAACCAGGCTAGTCTGGCTGGGACTGTCCTAGCTGTAGGAGAGTGTACCATGTAGCGCCCATAGGAGGTTTGCGTCTTCCTGTGATGGACCAAGTGCCAGAGTCCAATCAGTATGATCCCACAGCTGAGACAGTTGACCAAGTCCCCATAGCAGTGCATCTTGCAGGTATGTGCCTCAGGGTCAGTGAGTGTTACAGTAATCTTCTCTGCTTATAAACTAATCTTCAATGGATCTAAAAAAAACACCCTGACTCCTCCCAAAGCAAAAAGAGAGGTGTGTCAGCCTGCTGAAACATGAGAGTGCTCCCTTTTTCACAGCGTGGATACAAACATTGCTAGAGGTGAGGTTATGATCATCCTTTCCACCTTGGAATGCAAGTGCTGCTGTTAAGTTGCTGAGTTTCCAGAAGCTACAACAGGAGTGAGCAGGTTGTCATGGAATATTAAAAACACCATAAAGTGCGAGAAATCTGTCTGGTGCTGCAGTCAGCCAAAGACCCTGGCTGCATACCTGCTCAGCCTGTCCATCTTGTTTACCGACACAGTCAGCAACATCTGCACTCAGATTATGTGGCTCTGTTTGTGAAAAAATTTGTAAAGTGGAGGGTGGCCTACTGACTTTGAATGACGCTTTTTTCAGTGTTACTCATTACCAGGTTGAACAGGACTGACTAAACTCATCACAAGTTCACACAAACGTATTCAAAGTCTAGAAGCAGCCACAAATGCTTATTACATTATTAGCATAAATGTGTGTCAGGAACAATAACCAGATGTGCATGTAATACAGAATAAATAGATGAGTTTTTAAAATTTCCTTACCCTTTCCCACTGTAAATGTTTTTGGTAACAATTAGAGTACAGTAGTAAAATTAATGTGATCCTAAATATTCAGCCAAGTGATCTGAATAGGACCATAAATCATATACAGTAAAGCCAAAAATATTAGTATGTGGTTATGTATTATATGAAAACTGAACTAGTGCTCTAAGTCACCATATATATA
>JBBMJY010000003.1:16006666-16033480 GCA_037833715.1 Toxotes lorentzi
ATGCACACCTCCTGTCAGCTAGGATATTTCTTGTAAACTTCACCTTGTGTTATACAGCCTCCTGCCTGCAGCGGATGCTGCAGGGCTAGTAACAGAAAGTCACTTGGAAGGCAGCAGCATTTGTTATGCTAGTGCATGTTATCCCAGCATCCAAACTCGTTAATCCAGTGTCAGTTGCAGTGAACAGATTTTCATAAGAAAGCCAATTGTTATTTGATGTCAGTGGTCAGAATAATAATAATTTTTAAAAAATCTGATGAACTGGTAGAGATAATAAAATAAAGTAAACAAACTGTTTGGAGAGGTGCAAACTACATCCTCAAAAATGACCATACAGTTGCACCAATGCCTCTCTAAAACAGCTTCAACAAAAAGTGAGCATTATTATTATAATATTATATTATTATCATTTTAGCTGGGTGTACCTACCAAAGTGCCATCTATAGACAGATCATTTTTTTATTCCTCAAATGAAGGAACCCTAGGTTCATTTTTACAATATTCTTCCAGCCATCCAGCTCCCCCTGCTGGTGACATTTCTAAATGTCCACTGTAAACTGACACTGAATAAACATAGTAGATATTTATTCCAACCTGGATGTCTACTTGAGTAGTTTACAGTATCCTGCACTACACTGTTGCTGAAACACTGATAGAACTGTTGAGGTTGCAATGCTGAACATAAAAGTTGTTATTAATCTATTGGAGACATTGGAGGAATAAACTAATATCCATTTAAGCAGGTGATTAACAAATTAAAATATATAACCCAAGACAATAGTGTGTGTGACTGCAAATACTTGAACAACAAGACACCAGAGCAGACATGCTTTTCAGTACATTTTACTTGTTTTGTAACATGAATCCTCGGCCTTATCTGAAGAGCCTTTTGGGATGCTTTGTCAGTGGAACCTGAGATCAAAACAACTCCATTTAGGGAGTAGTTAAGTAGTATATTTTAGGTTTGTGACGTGTAAGTTCCCATTCTCTAAGCAAGAAAAAAAAAATAATAATACAAAAACCATTTCTAAAAGACAAACAAAGATCCATAAACAGAAAATGAACAGTGTTGAGGTTCAGCCTGTGTCTCTCTCTACAGGAATGAGGTGAGGTGGAGAAAACAGAACACCACTCCCTGCTGGAGAAAGGAGATAACAGTTGGTGCCATTTTAGACCAACAGATGAGAGGGACAGGTCACACACTCCTGGAGTGCTGGGTGAGCTGGAGACATTGTTGGGACACTAGGGAAGGGGGGAGGGGGGTACATGTGGAAAAACAAAAACTGAAAGTACACATTCTAAAATAAGACTAAAAGTGAGAGTACGCTTTATATGTATATGTGCAACAGTGATAAAAGGCACAATAGCACAGTGTGTCATGCTTTACTAGTTTCCCTTAAATTAACATCAGAGGTCAAGTGAGTCTGGGGATTCATCTTTCAGTCTGTGCTCACTTGGTTCAACCAGATATTGTAGCTTAATGCTTATAGTGCTGAGAGAGGGGGACCAGTGTTAGAGGACTGCATAATTTCAATGGGAATACTTGACTTCAGCAGCAAAAGTCAGTCAGTGATAAGTGTTGTCTCAAATGACAGGACAGCAGAGATTGTGTTCTGCCTATATCATAACTGTCATTCAAAGCCTATACTAAAAACACTATGAAACTTTTTTTTTGCATTCAGGTTGTTAATCTCTGAAAAAAATTACAGGAGTATCTCAGTTGTTGTTGTTAATATCTGTGATCCTTTTGTTGACATTATAATGCATATATTCATGTTCTTCAACAGATTCTCATCCAATAAATCCAAAATACAGCAGGGAGCAACATCTGTCGCTTTTTTTGGGTTACATTCTTAAACTTTAAATCATTATGACTTTGTGCTGATCGTTAAAAACTTGGGCCATCTATTATTTATTCTAGCTAACCTCGTCTAATTGATACTCTAAAGTGAATTCTCATTCACTAAAAAGTAACAAAACTGGAAAACAAACCTTTAAATAAGAAAGAAGACTTAAATCTTTCCAATAACATTTGGAATTCTTAAATCAAAACGTATTAACGAAAAGAGCTGTAAAGTACTACGTAGTGAACAGATTCAGTAACAGTTCCTACAGTTTAAGCAGACCGTCTAAGCCTTTATCACCTTGCTTGTGTAACAAATGACATCATCTACAAGTCTAGCAAAAAGGAAACCTTTGCTCGAGTCTCCTCTACTGACAGTTCAATAACTACAGAGATCCAAGGTGGCAATGTAAACAAAGACTAGAGGTGTCAGTGTTGGAGTCATTTACACAATATCCAGCTTTGATTACATTTCTGTGGCGCCCACAACTGCTGCCTGGCCCTAGCAAAATATATCTGTGATGCTACAAGCATATAATTTGAATCTGGGAGCAGTGTTGGACTCACTAATTTAACGGGCAAACCATGTTGTTGGTTATAGCTTAACTAACACTGCTTTTATTCAAATCTACACACTACTTGAGTAAATACTATCACATCTAATAATACTACTAAAAAAGGGAGAAATAAAAGGAATAGAATATGAATAAAAGATAATATTTAATAAACAAATAGAGTAATAATGTTTTTGGTTTTGTACAGGGGGGGTTAGTGAACTTTGTTGGGTGCAGCCCTTTGTTACATTATATGTTATGCAACGGTAGTAATTACCTATGACACTATTTCCAAAATTTAAGCTGCATGTAGCTTAAAGCAGTCAGTCAAAACACTCATTTCATTTTCATCTGGCAACATTTGAGTATTCTCCATTAAGATCTGCAGTTTTATTTTCATTCCTTTTCTGAGGCAAATTACATGAGCACAGATTGCCAAGAGTCCAAATGTAAAGATTGTATTACAACTCAAATCCATTGTTTTGTCAGGAAAACAAAAAGGGACTAAGAGGACAACTACAGTCCTTGCAAAAACCCAAATAAGATTTCCCCCCCCGACGCTTACTCCGAGCCAAATTAATACGCACTCTTCCCATCTCCTCAAACCATTTGCTCCAACATAATCTCAAATCTGCACTTCAAGCAAAATGTATCAACCAAAAGCTCTGAGACACACTTCAAACTGAGAGGACGGTGGAGAAAGGTGGAGGAGAGCTGAGGGAGAGACAGAGAAAGAAGACTGTATTGGCCTCAAGTGTCTAGGTCCTTCCTGCAATTAGTGGGCGGAACTGGGGGTGGGGTGAGAGGGAGGGTGTCTGGGTCAGGTTATGGCGATAGATAGTAAGGACAGGGCGGCGGCGCTTGCAGTGGCCCCTGCGAAAGTCGACCTCAATGAACGATGAGTGCCCCGGCAGCGTAACTCACGGAGCTGTCCTGCCAGTTCCTGCACTCACTTGACTGGGCGTAGTTCAAGAAAGTGAAGTTCATTTCTAAACCAGACTTCCTCAGCTCAGCCACAGCCTGCAAAACAGAAACATCCACCATGTGGCACACCATGTGTGTTTACACATACAGGCAATAAGGACAGAATGACTCATTCTCACTATTACCATGTCTGGCTAACTAGACTACTACCTACAGATGTAAATAGGCATGACCTAAAAAAGCCTGTCGTGTCATTAAGTAATTACATTGTTGGGTCACAGGTTATGTTAAATAAAATAACAGATCCGTTTGTTTTTCCTTTTCATACTTTAATGAACAGTCAAGCCCCGGCCTCTTCCTCTGTGGTACTTACATTTAGCAGCACTCCAATTGGGTGACGCCCACAGATGGTGTTGCGGTACTTCTTCAAGTAGTTGGTGAAAGACATGGGATCCAGCTGCTCTATAATGCCCATACCCTTCACAAGTAGAGAAAAAAAATGGAATGAAAGTCATAAAACTTTAGTGTTTTAGAAAAATAACATCAAAATTAAATATTTTTCACATTTTCAACCTGCTTTTCTATACCATAACATATACGGAAAGACAATAACTTGTCATATTTCAAACTTTTCTTTGCATATTTTGATCTTGCATTTTAATCAAATACATTGCTGTGGTTACCATTTTATCAAGATGCTCAATAGACCTGTAGATCTCCCCTTGAGACTCATCATAGTATGTGTAGCGAAACCGTTGACCTTCAAAGGAGAGGGACATCAATACAAACCCGGACACAGACATGTCACATTTGAGATATTTAGGGCCAAATTATCCTGAGATCAAAAACTGTACTTTTATTGACAGAATGGGTGAAGAATGGCTGTTATTTTCATTGCTTTTATTTGCCAATACCTACCCCAGTGGCAGAAGTCAGATGAGATGATGAAGAGGTTAGAAGGGTCTGCCAGATACTTGCTGAGCAGCTTCCCATATTCTTGTTCCTTAGATTCACTCAGGGCACCCACAAGCACAGGGACGATGCTAAACTCGTCTTTGTGGCTGCAACATAAGATTACTGAATTAACAACTTGAATACAATACCTGCTCCTCGCTGTCAAAATTGTGTCCAATGGGAATGGGTGGAAATAAAATCTGCATTAACACAGCTGGAGCATCAATCAGTGAAAAATAATGGGAAAACTCCAGCCTGCTGCGAGATAAGCTGACAATAGCTGAGTTGCGCCTTTATATCCTACATGAAACACGTACATTACTAGGGTTTTTCCACAGGTTCTAGTTGAACTTGTATGGACGATATGGGTCGCGTCAAAGTGCTCAGTTCACTTTGTAGTACCTGATCTCTGCTTTTCTGAACCAAGAAAATGCCTTTGACTCTTTCCAAACTAACAGAAGGATGTATCAATTATGCATATCATACTTTCTGTGTGTCCCTGCCCCAATGTGATCCTGG
Organism: Toxotes lorentzi; assembly: GCA_037833715.1. Classification (NCBI taxonomy): domain Eukaryota; kingdom Metazoa; phylum Chordata; class Actinopteri; family Toxotidae; genus Toxotes; species Toxotes lorentzi. The sequence continues at coordinate 16,011,461 of JBBMJY010000003.1, forward strand.
TTTACAGTGTGCGAAGAAAGGCAATAAAAAGAAAGAACAGAACTAAAGGCATTATTGTACTGTGTTCTCATTTGGTCAATAACAGTTAAGCTTATAGAAAAAGCTTCATTCTGTGAGACCTTTACTTCTGAAAGTGTATAGTTTCACTCCTATGTGCATTACCTCTCCATGGCTTTAGCAGTGTAAGGCAAGTGCATTTCAATACTGTGCTCATCTTCATCTGTCTGCAGACTCATCCGCTCAAACAACCCAGTTTTCCAGAGGTCAGCATAAACTGTAAAACAGAGGCAAGCTTCACTTTAAATCGTGCATGTTATCACGACCATGTCTACTGATTATGTCAGTTTTGGAGATCATTTAAATTGGGAATCCTGACGAGTACCTAACTGAGTGAAACCTCATCATTCAGAAGGCCATTATCCTAATAGTCAGGGAACTGTCTTATCCCTGGGTGATGATTAAAAGTACAGTATTACCTCCCAAAATTGCAGACCCGGGTTTGCATGTTGGAGTTCTATTCAGGCTAGACTTAAACAATCAAGATAAAGAAAGTGTCAAACATAGATAAATGGTTGTATTCCTTCACCTTTTTAAGTGCAATGCCCCAAAATGACTTAAAAATACTTAACAAACCTAAACAGTAACCCGAACTGTAGCTATGTTGCTCTGTCACATAATTCTTGAAATACTTTCCTAAATAACTGACCAGTTAGCATGTGTTAACAGGTGAGACTGAACAACAGACACAAAAAAGTAGAAATCACATTACAATTAGTGAAAACAGTAAATACCCTTCTGGTCGATTCTCAGGTCATAGAGAGGTGTTCTATAGATGTCTGCAGGTGACAGGGCACAGCGGGAGAGGGGCACATGGTGTGAAGGTCCCAGGATGAACACCCTGCGACTGAATGGCAACAGGACTTTATCTCTCTCACTCCATTCAGAAAAGGCACACCACCGGCACTATATTCTACTATCTAAACTAACATCTGTTCATTCTGTAGGGGGGTAATGTAAGATAAGAAACAGTCATACAAAGCATTTTCTTGAATAAGAGAGATAGAAAACTGAATGACTTACGTAATAGAGGGATCAACCTGCTTGTAGGCATGTGCTGCACAAGCACCACAGTAGGTATACCCAGCATGGCTGCACACAAAAACATGTCAAATTAGAATGAGATGGCATCACAGATGCCATTTGACATATTCAGATTATCAATTCTTCCAACTGTCAACGTGTGCTTACGGTGCTATGATGGCTCTAGCAGGTCTGATCGTGGACTGTGCTTGGGACAGCCAGCCCTCTAGTTGTGCATTCAGCTGGGATCCTGAATAGGTAGAATTAAAAAAAAAAAGAATTTAAAAAATATATTTTATTTCAGATCACTGGATTATTAAAGACGAGACACCAACTCATTCTGCTCTTTCTATGCTTGCCTACAAGACTAAGAATAAATAGTTACTGGGCTAGCACTAACAACTAACACTAACAACATAATTGCCTGATCAAAACAAATAGGATTTGAAAGACAAATGAAAGCCACAAGCATAGATCACTGAGAGCAAGGTAAATTTAGGTACCAGTATGTCAGTGGAATATTTCCCAAGGAGTGAAATTTTAAACTGGCTATACTGAAACACGCTGCTCTGTTTTACTGTACAAACTACTAGCGTTACTCTTTACCTTTGTCCAGCCCTGCTATGTCAACATAAATCAAAGGCAGCTAAATGATTTATGTTAAATCTTAATTAAATCTGCGGCAAAACAAACAACCGATATAATTAGTTTTGTTAAAATGAACAAGGACAACGGGAATAGGGGAGATTAACGTTAGCTCAGCCTTCAGATGAGCTTATGGGCATATTGTTTATATAAATGTTTCTGTAGTGTGTAACTACTGTATATATTCTGTCGAAAGCGGTTCTTACAAACAATGCAGTAAGGTATGCTTAAAAAGGATAAACAGGCAGGCTTGCAGGGTTTAACAGAAAGAAACCAGCGGCTAGCTAGTGAAATGGGGGAAGGGGTGCAACATGAACCTTCAGTTTTCTGCCCTGCCCTACCCAGTCCTTTGTTTCATGGCAGGGAGTATTTCTACTTTTAACTTAAGCGAGTCAGGGTCAGAGACCAACGAGTCCACAGCAATACCAGCAGCTTCGGTCAAAACAGTTGCTGGCAGGCTGTTTGGGAAATATATAATCTAGCCACATAGCAGGCCAGGAAGTTCTGCAATGTTAGCTAAATTAGCTGTTGTTGAATTGATAGATATGACTGTCTGTCAAAAATGCCGGTGCAGCAGATGTCCGTTTGTTTAGAAATATTTCCATCGACCACCCGGGGAGGAAGTGCTGAATAGGCTCAAACCAACCATGCACCAAATGAGATAAAAACAGATGAGGCAGTCAATGCCAGCTAAATGTTTGATTAGCGTTGCAACACTAACGTTAGCTATCAGCGTCTGTTGTGACAAGCCACGAATCTGACCGTTTTTCAGCTCAAGATATTGAAGGTTGTACAAAATTTTTAAACAAGACAATAACAACAAACCCAAATCAACATACTGCCATGAAAAAAACAACTGCCAGTTAGCATTCAGCGTGCTAACGAGGACGGGGGTCTGTTGACAGTTACCCGAAGCAGAGTACCAGCTCCCGGCGTGACTCGCTTCTCTGCACATCACTCGGTTCGACATCTTGGTTCCCAAGCCGCCTATCTTGGTCTGCTTAACTCTTGTCAGGCGAAAAAAATGAAACTGCAAAAGCCGGTGTTAGCTAACCCACAGAAGAAACAACGCCTGCTAGCTCACTTGCTTGTAAAGACAAAGGGTAGTCCGACTGGAGAGACAGCTGGGCTAGCAGGCTAACAAGCTCAGTGCTCCGTCAGCTGGCCGCTGTGTTGTTACCGGTTTTTAAGTTAGCTGGAAGGAGCAGCTAACAGTCCGTTTGTTCGTTAGTCTGGCGAAATTATTGCGCAAATTTGGAAAGGCACAAACTACAAAATATTTGTAATGTGCTAATACTGAACAGCTAAAAGAGCAAAACCTAAACCATTGGCTGTCACAGTCGGGATCTGGAGGATTACTGGTTTGTCTGTCGAGCCAGGTAACGGGCGTCTCTGACACGGTAATCACAGTGACGCTAGAGCACTCTGATTGGTTGCTAGATTAGCAAGCACAAAGTGATTCGTGGAAAATATAGGAGGCGTGGCCGTTTCTAAGATGATGGTTTGATTATGAAATTCTTCTGCCCGTCAGGTGAGCGGGTACAATGTGACAATAGAAGCAGGACTGTCAGCAGGATGACAACGCAAGTGGTATGCGCGCTCCTCTCACAAGAGAAAAGTGGTGTTTGCTATTGCATTAATTGCAAATAAATTATTATTTATTCACATATTTAAATGAAGGAAAACAACCCCCTTGCTTTCTTTATTTTAAAAAAGACCGTGTGTGCAATCATGAATCAAAATTTCCTCTCAGAGCTGCTTCTTTTTTATATATTGACACATTTACTGTTTATCCTATACTTTGATGTTTGTAAATGGATCTTTTTACTGTGAAAATCATCATTATTATTATTAACTAAGAAGGAAAAAGTGAGATAGGAAAGGCTCACTGTACAATGTGTCATTTAGTTTATGTAGAAACAAATCTCTACATATTCATAAAGAGGTGGAAAAATATGTCATCACTGATACATTTAGTAGATGGGCTTCAGTTATTTAATGCAAATCTGATCCAGAAAATCTAAATGTTTCAAGGGTTATTCCTGTCCATTTTATGTGGGACATACCTGAGCTGAGTCAAACAACTCCACACTGATAAGCAAAACTTTATAGACCGAAAGCCTTAAAACAAATGGCAGAGAAAATAGAAGTTGAAAATAGAATAGAATAGAATGCCTTTTATTGTCATTATACATCTTTTTTACATGTACAACGAGATGGAAAGCAACTCCTTCTCCAGTGCAAACAGATATGTAAAATATATACAACATAGAATAGAATAATAAAAAAAAAAGATACAAATAAGTTTAGTGCAAAGATGTATAAAATATGAAGGTTATATGAAAAAAAAGAAAAATATAAAAAGAGAATTTTAAAAATATAAAAGGGGGGGGGGTAAGGTGCACAGTTCTGAGGTGCTGTGTGCATGTGTAAGGAGAATAGATAGGGTTTAATATACAGTTGATATGTATTGTGGGTTATTGCAGATTATGAGTTATTGCACAGTATACAGATATTGCACAGTGTCAAGTGCCATAGACCTTGTACTGTTTGAACAAGGGAGGACCTCTGACCTCAGAACCAAAGCAATATTCACATGTTCACAACACTTGAGTACATTTGAAGAAGAATGGCTTATCTACAACATTTAAAGCCTTTATTTTCTTTCAGAAAAACATCAGTTAGCACTTTTAATAGCATATTTGGTATTTAAAAAAACACAACCCTTTAGTAATCCCTGATGATTTTACATGATTTTTACGTTGTGAAAAAGAATCTCTTTTTTTTGTAATATAGTGCTAAAGAGATTTCTCTGCATTGTGTAAAACTGAATGTTTGTGTTGCATTGCTCAAGGCTTTTTACTGTCTGCTGCTTAGAACACCATAACTCCTGGTGTTCATTTCTGCAAAATAATTTACAGTTATACTTTTGCCTCTGGCAAAGGCGACATGCACGGTTTGGCACAGTGTCGACAACCCTGCCAGACGAGAGGGGTAACCTGGGGTGTCACCAGCCTTGCCGGACGCAAAGGATGGCCCTCAGTGTGAAAGAAAGGTAGATTTGATAATGGATAATGTGCCAAACTGAGGAGAAAGAAAAAAAAGTGCAAGATACCTGTAATGTTGACAACCCTGCCAGACATATAGGCTACCTTGAAAATTACTGGTACCGCCAGACACAAGAACCAGTCGTCAGTGGCAAAAGGGGATCATGCAGCTATCCTGATCGCTGTGATGTGGAAATGATGAGAGGCTTAATGCTGACTTAATGATTGCTCTAGTGTTTTCCAGGAGGATTCTCAGTCCATCCATTGAAGTCACTCCGAGTCGCTGTCATCAGACCACCTTGGCCTTTTTGCAGCAGCCTCCCCCAGTCACTCGCTTCCCTGTCCCTCCTTGTGCTGAGGCCAGAAGAAGAGGGAGATCCAGAGGCCTCTGCCCAAGAGCCATCACAGCTACCAGTACTGAGCTGTACACACTGCAAAATTTTACACAGGAATGATTTATCATCATCATATACCATAATTTTCTTCATTTAGAGACCATGCTGACAGGAATACTGTGCAGTTTCTTTTACATTTTAGACAATAACTCTGCAACACATGATACATTGTGGTGATCCAAGTCATTAGTTTATATCTTCTTTTTAATTTACACAGTGTAGCAGTAATGAGGTGCTGAAGAGCATAGTGATTAAGGTTGCATTCAGCCAGATTTAGTTGGATGGCGTACAGTACTGTCTCTTCTGCCAAAAGTTAAGGAAGAATTAGTCCACCTTATAGAACACATTTGCACAGCACAGTTTCACACCATAACCCTGTTCAAATTCCCATTTTTGTTTATGAAAACTTTTCTTGTTTCTTCTTAGGGCAATAAAATGTAGTCAGAACAATAGGAGACAATTTTGTCACAGTGCATCATATTTCAAAAGACAGAGATGTGCCCAAATAGTTGGATGGGCACAGAACTGTGTGCGCCATTACGCACGCTGAATCATGGACAGTTTGATTAGATCGCAATTAACACCTGTTGACTCCGGTCAGCAGGTGCTCCACCACAAGGGGTCTAATAAAAGCAGGTCAGTCTTACATTCCTCTCCGTTTTTCTTCAGTTGTCTGGTAGTTTGGTTTCCAACAGAAGTTTTAGTGACAGATCAATCTCTGCCAAGTCCTTGGTCAAACGTCATGATTCTGTTGCCATGACCTTTACTGACGCACGTGCATGTGTGTGCGAGTGCATGGATAATATAAATTGCTGGACTTGTGTGGGTCCTAAAGCACCTGTTGTTTCAATAATCATGAAGACACACAAACACTGAAGATCATACTATCTTGACCCAGAGCACAATTACTAGTCTAAACCCCAAATACACTGGCCTGCATAATTTTACTGCATCAATTTCAGCATCAATTTCTACATCTATCAGTGAATCTTTTTAGATACAACATAATGCATTCAGTGTTTTTCTACATACAGTAAATGAAAATCAGTGATTCCACCAACTGTGTAAATGTATAAAATTCAAGAGGACTTGGATCATCACAGTTATTATTAACCAATGTTATGATGTTACAGAGGGGCCTTGAACAGGGCCTTGAAAATCTCCAAGTTCAGGTTCACCGAGTGGAAATACATGTGGTAATTTGACTAACTGTACCTTGTTAGGGAATATGGGAATATGCACTATGAAAACCCAATATGACAATATGAGCTGAAAGGACTTTCAACTCATATTGTGAGCTGAACCTGTCTTGGAGAGGGACTCTGTATCGAAATATTGTTTTAAGGTCTTTATTTAGGCACTTTAGGCACTTTATTTAGCTCATTGTGCATACATGGTTCATATTCCTAAATAAATTTGCACTTCATATAATGACCACATCAATCTGGGGCCAGCATAGAAATATTGAATTATGTGTCCTGTGCAATGTATGCGTAAATTCCACAGGGCATGTAAGCAGGTTAAGCTTTCTGGATGAGTGGAGGCATGAAACACAGAGTGTCTTTGAGCAGAAGAAGCAGGTATTACAATGTTCACAAGTATGTTAACAGTGTTGTACCCATAAGCCATAAGCCTTTCTCTCTCTTTTTCCATTTGCTAACCTCTGCACTGCAGCTGCAGATAACATTTTTTGCAGTATTTTGGAAGTAAGATTTCTTGCATTTCCATTCAGGTTCTGGTGCTTAACTTGAAAAATTAACAAAAACATGTTGGTGAAATAATAAGGGTAGGAGTATGCATACAAGAAAAGGTGTTGACCCCGGTTGAGCAGCTCAACGACAAGACACAAGAAGAGAGTCCTCTAATACTGTATTAATAATGATCATTCCTGTCTCACCCACCTTGCTACTTTTTGTTGCACAAGAAAGCCTTGAAGCAATAAATGGTAAATCACAGTGTAGGAATATATATGTAAAAATAAAATGTCTTTACACCATAGAAATGTCTGTATAATCATATTTATCTTAACCTTTTTTTTTTTTATCTCTCTTATAGCTCTGTTTCCTGAAAATGTTTTCCCCAAATGCAACATTATATCCACTTCAGCTCATCATTTGATTCATTAGAAACATGTCATAAATTTCAGTGTGTATAAATTAATGTTTATAAATGGGAGGGTCAAACAGACTTTGTGTTGCCTCAGGGCAACAATATGCAGAAGAAGATTAAATAATAGTAGTTAATAGTTAATAATAGTTCTTATTCTGAACTATTTGTTCCTTGCTGATGTTCTGAACAGTAAACTTGGGTTACACTTTCGATTAGTCATTTTTTTGTAGGTTTAAATTGCTGGTTCGTTTTAATTACAGAGAATGTAATAAAAGTGCTAAGGGTCACTGTCTTTCATCAGTGGCTCATAGGGGCCTCTAGTTAGGTATACTCTGTTCTCATTGTTTAATGAACTCTTTATAAGAAATTGTTCAATAAATAAATTTGATTTAAGCAAACATTTAAATTAATTTGTGACTTTTTAAAGACTTGTTGAATTAATTTCATATTGGTCCCATTTTGAAAATATGTACTAATTGCAAATTTAATTTAAAATATTGTATAATCCTTTAGGGGAGTCATTTGACTTTTAAAATATATTCCTAATGAATGAATGAACGTTGTTCATCTTTTCAAATCTGTTTGCTACTTCACAGAGGGAAAAAAAAAGAAAAGAAAAGTTAAAAAAAAAAAAAAAAAAACAGGATGAAGAATAACTTCCGCTGCTGAGATGAAGCGAGTTCCTGTCAACTACGGAGGTAACAACACGGAGGTACCTCTTGCGCACGTCCGCCATGTTGTCTGCTCCCAGGCGCTCTGGAGGGAGGAGTTGGGGACCGTAATAAAGTATACACACAGGAAAGCGGAAGCAATAGAAATGTTTGTGAAGCGATGAGGAGCCATTATTGTCGTTATATATGTGACAAAACGACTGTTTTTAAGCCACAGACAGTGGATAGAGGCGTTTTATATATGCAATTCAAAAAGAAAATTTGACCGTATCCGTTTAACAGGGAGACAGTATCGCGAGAGTAATGTCGGCCAAAATAAGCACAAGTAGAGGGAAAGACAGCGGTGAAGTTATTAGAAACTACCATAAGCAGGCGTTTGAGTATATATCGAAAGCATTAAGGATCGACGAAGATGACACAGGTTTGTTTGTCGAGTTTACGTGTTACTATGTGATTTGGTGTGTGACAGCTCATAATAAACACCTAGTTTTCTCTGTGGTGGCAGCTGAAAAGGAAGAGGCTGTGCAGTGGTACAAGAAAGGTATTGCTGAACTGGAAAAGGGTATTGCAATAGAGATCACGGGACAAGGTAACAAATAGACATCCATATGAATATGGTGTGCAGTGTTGACATGCTTTAGCCTAATACTCCATGTTTTGTCAGCAGGAGAACACTATGACCGATCGAAGAGACTTCAGGATAAAATGGTCAACAATCTCACCATGGCGAAAGACAGACTTTCCCTTTTAGGTAAGTGGCTTCTTGGTCGCCTGACATCCTAAGGACTATGTCCACTAGTTTTACCTAAGTAATATTGTTAATGTTATCCATGTTGGAGAAGGATGCTGAAGATCAACACTGTTCTTGTGTCACAGAGGCAACACTGGCATCTAAATTGAAGCATGATCCTAAGAGGTCCTCAAATCATGATGCTCCACAACCAAGGCCTGTTCCTAAAAGCCAGCCTGTATTACCTGCTGTGTCCACTAAAATTAGGTCCTCCACTGCTGCCAGACCTGTGGCTAGAACTGATTCAAAGGTGATTTTTTTTTTTTAAATTACATATAATTGTCCGCTTGTATGTTATTGCAAGATATCTGCTCCTGAATCAGTGTGTAATGCTTTCGGGATGCTGTTCCTCCTGTTAAGGTGACCCCGCGGATGGGAAGAGCACAAAATGGAAAACCTGCAGCGGTGAAACAGACACCAAAGAGGGATATGAAAAACTTTAAGAATGTGGACAGCAAACTGGCCAACTTGATTCTGAATGAAATTGTTGACAGGTATTTAGAAGCAATGTTATTACAACTCTTGTAAATTTTGCTTTCATTGACTTGCACCACGTGGTAGTGAAATTAGTTTGCTCTGTTCGTTGTAGTGGAGGGTCTGTGTCCTTTAAAGACATTGCAGGACAGGATCTGGCCAAGCAAGCACTCCAAGAGATTGTCATCCTACCTGCCTTAAGACCAGAGGTGATCTCTTATGAAGATTAAATCCCTGCATACCACATTAATGCTCTTTCAGATTTTGATGTAATATTTTTTTCCCCATGCTATTTAGCTCTTTACTGGCCTGAGAGCTCCTGCACGTGGTTTACTTTTATTTGGCCCGCCTGGAAATGGGAAAACCATGCTGGTAAGTTAAGCACTCTTTCCAACACAACAAACCGATTCATTCAGACCAAACTGTGCTTCATCATTTGCGTGTAACTGTTGATAGCCTGGCCTCAGGGATATCGATTGAATCACAGCCTTTGCTTCCTCTTACAAGGCCAAAGCAGTTGCAGCTGAGTCAAAAGCCACATTCTTCAACATCAGCGCTGCCAGTTTGACTTCTAAATATGTAAGAAAACACTTCAAGGACTCTTTTTTTTTCAGGAGTAGGTCTCAATGCCACACTAAAGTTAGTGTTGCTTTTTTGTTTTTTTTAACCTTTCCTGTCAACTCCATCACAGGTGGGAGAAGGTGAGAAGCTTGTACGAGCACTTTTTGCAGTTGCCAGAGAATTACAGCCCTCTGTCATCTTTATCGGTTTGTATTACTCTATTTATGGAATAGATGTGCAATTTGTATCCTCCTGATTTCAGCTCATAAATAAGCCTCTAATTGTTTTTTTTTTTAATTTGACGCTCAGATGAAGTGGACAGCTTGCTTTGTGAAAGGAGGGAGGGAGAACACGAGGCTTCTCGTCGATTAAAAACTGAGTTCCTCATTGAGTTTGATGGGGTGAGAGCATCCTCTGAAATTTGATCGTGAACCATCTTCAGGGTGTGTAACTCTCTGTTATCTCAGATTACAGATTATGGTGTTATTTTCACAACAGTCCCTCTTGGTTTTAGGTGCAGTCAGGAACAGATGATAGGGTGCTGGTAATGGGAGCAACCAATAGGCCTCAGGAGCTTGATGAAGCAGTACTGAGGTATATTATACAATCCCACATGAATAGTAAAAATAAAACAGTAATTCTTTTGTACAAGCACACCACCATTTGTCTCATTTATCTACAGGCGGTTTGCAAAGAGGGTTTATGTGGCATTGCCAGATGAGCAGGTATTTACTTTGGAAAATGTATCACAGTTCAAACACAGAGTGTCTTCTGTTAGACTTGAAATGTGATCTTTTCATTTTTCATGTCATCAAGTTATACTATGTAACTCTCGTTCCTCCAGACAAGATTAACACTGCTGAAAAATCTTTTGGGGAAACACGGGAATCCACTGAGCAAAAGTGACCTGTCCAATCTTGCAAAGTGAGTTTCATATTTACGTGCCCCACAGCCTTTACCAAGTCCTTTTTATGTGACTTTGCTTTAATTCCTGTATATGTAACTTGATAGAGCGACTGCAGGATATTCAGGGAGTGATCTGACATCATTAGCCAAAGATGCTGCACTCGGGCCGATTAGAGGTACGACCCCTATGTCACACATATTCTGTTGATTGTGTACTCATACTTTGGCCTCCATGATGGGCTTGATTTTAATGTGAAACCTCTCTTGCACAGAGTTGGGACCAGACCAGGTCCGGCATATGGCTGCTAGTGAGGTGAGATAATGCCGTTAAAGTACTCACAATACTACAGATATCTCCTTTAAACTCATTTGCCGTTGTGTAATTGTGTTTATCTGTATAGTTATGCTCTTTTGTTCATCCACAGATGCGTAACATCAACATGAAAGACTTCCAGGATTCCCTGAAGCGCATCAAGCCCAGTGTTAGCCCAGCCACTCTTAATATGTATGCTAAATGGAACAAAGAGTTTGGTGACACAACAGCTTTTTGAACTTGACATTTCATTGTCACAAGTAAGATCACTTGATTCGTCTGTTTTGCTCTAAAAACGTCTTTAATATTATTGAACCTAAACACCTGGAACAAACCCTTTGTGGGTTGGTAAAGCCTCCTAAGTAAAATGTATAAATAATATGACATTTGGCTGCATTGAGGGTAAATTTCCTGTTTTATGGAAAGGCTTTTGTAATAAAGTTCTTTACTGTATAATTATGCACTTAAAACAGTCTTGCTCCTTGAAATTGCATTATTTATTTTCAGTGATGTACTGCGAAATTACAAATGACCTTTCTCTTGCCTCAAGGGGGCAGCAAGATTCTGTAAATCCTGACATAACCTGACCTGTTCAGGTGATTTCACTCATCCATTAGTTACCTGATGTGATGACACGTTGATGGTACTGATCACCAAGTGCTCTCTGTGCTTGTACACATGAAAGAGTGATGATTATCGGGAGAAGATTTGCCATACGGTGCTGTTGTATTATAAGAAAGTTTTTCCATGTGCATGTATTGTTTGTAGATACAAATTAACTTTTATTTGAAAGTAGGGTGTAGGTATTCCATTGTTCAACTTTTTTTTTTTTTAAATCAGAAAGTTATGACATTCAGTTGGAAAGGTTTTAATTGAGCAGAAGTGTAATGATCCCCCACTTTCCTCATGAAGCAATAAATACATTCATAAAAGTGCCTCCTGCTTTATTTCTTCTTTGATGACAGATGTCTGTTCTGCCTCCCAAAAGGAGCCATGTCACATCAGTCTTTGTCGGAAAAGTCATATTATGTAAGACACATAGAAAAGAAAAGAATATAATTAAAGAAAAGAAATCAAGTTAGTGTTGCCAGTGTGTCCTAACAGGGGATCACAAACTACTTTCTTACATGTAACTCATACCAGCTCAGTAATCTACACTGATACTGTGCAGCAATTTCTCTCTTTTCAACATCTTTTCATGAGCTGTAAACTTAATGTTAGCCTTTATTGCTATTCTTAAAAAAATATTGGTGAGGGTTGAAAGGTTTTAGGTATCCCAAAAAAGAAAGAAAAAAAAAGCTCTGTAAGTGTATTCTCTTTTGTTTTTGATAAAGAGAAACACATGCAAGAAAAGCATTTTTAAGAAGAAATTAAAAGTTCCAAAACATATCATTTCTAATTTACTAATGGGACAGGCCTGGAGATACTTCAGGTTCATGAAGCCTATCTACACGGTTCAGTCTTGTAGGCAGATGGTGCTACAGTTCAGTTTTTGCATTCCAGGAGTCCTTGATGTGTCTTCAAGTTGAAGATACTTTGCCTGCAACCACACGTGTGGAATGCAGTAAACTGCTATTAATAAATACAAAGAACATGTTCTGCTGTGTTGACTGTCAGCTCGATTGATAAATTGGATTAAGTTTGCAGTTTCGGGTATGTGCCCATGACAGTTAGGGTCAGGGTTAGTCAGAGCCTCGGTGTGTTCGTGTGCATACATGTAGGTGCTGCGGAGAAAAGGTCACATCACTGTGGTCAAGACCCCATGACAAGGCTGGAGACAGCTGTCGGGCCATGGCTGATTCAAGCTTAGTAAATGTTTGTAAGTCAAAGATCTCTATTTCATTGCACTAAAAAAAAATGTCACTTCCTACCTCTCTCCCAAAGGCCCTTCCTATGGTCAGCTGGTGGTGTTGCCTGTGGTTTATGTGGCCTGGCAGCTGCTTCATCTGTTCCTGCAGATGCAAACATTTTCTACAATTAAAATTTTTCCTGTTTGCCCTCTGCTTGAAGTCATCATGGAAAGAAATTAAAAGGAAAAAAAAAAGGCTTCAACATGCAAAACACGCGCTCCCAGAGCTGCAACCACACCTAGGACTACTCTCTTCCCCCCAGGGGAGAGATGTTGGCTGGAGTGTGTCTTTTAACTTGTCATGACTGAAGTGCTTCTGTCATGACGCCCGACGGGAATGGAGAGAGCATCCTGCACAGTAAACAAATGGTCTTTATGACAGTCTGGTTGGAGGACCATTTAGTCATGTTATTTTCACACCTTTCAACTTAGGAACTTGTCTGAGGATAAAAAATGTGCCAAACAGGTAGTAAAATGAACTAATCACCTCATATCAGCATTCCTACAAGTAATTCCTCTCAATGCAACCTGTAATTACAGTAGACATTAATGATCGTATGTACATGATGAGCTTTAAATTTTGCAACTAACAGAAGACAGAGTATTATTGAGGTGGTTTAAACCTTGTAGATGACTGACAGCTTCTCTTTTTGGTTGCGTGTCAGAGTCCTGCACCTCCACAGTGGCTCATTTATGCTTTGACCACGACATCCACTCAAGGGAAAACAGAATAGGTGATCATTTGATACCTCCAGTGAAACAGCCCACCCTGTAGAGAGTAAAATAATAGTCAACACAGTGAGAACCTCTCACTGACTGAGCAAACAGTCTGTGAGTGTTTCTTCAAGTGGTCCATTATGAAAACAGTATGTGGATGAGAGGGTTTTGTTATACTGAGTGCACGTGTCTCACCTGAAGGCTGCTTGGAACTGCAGGGAATATTCTATGAGTTTGTGGAAGTATTCCTTATAAATCAGACATCACTTGTCAGTTGTAGTAGTAGTAGGTTAGACTCTAAAGGACCAAAAGACAGTGCACTGCCTGTGTGCAGCACCATGTTGGAGTGTGGCTCTGAGTTTAAGCATTCTTGAGAAAAGCCTGATTGTAAATTGTTGAGCTGGTGGAAAGGGATTTCCTCCAAAATTTGGGATTTGGCCCTTTTATCACCCTTGGTTTAAAGATGTGATTCAAGCCTTACACAGTGGAAAGCCTTCAGGACTGAGTCGTGTCCACTTTGCAGCACTGGCTGCTACTGTTCCACTGGTCTGCACACCCAATACACAAGTTCATTTACCATGGAAGTGTTACCTTTCTCTCTCATGGGATGCAAGAAGCCAAGTCTAATCTTGTATCCAATGGAAACATCTGTCTTTTATGAGCAAATTTATTTTTCTTGTTCACTATTTATTTATGGTGTGTGTATCGGTGGGTGTGTGAGAGTGGAAAAAATGGGGGTGTTGGTATTTACTAGATATGTACATATATACATACGTGAACGTGGGCTTATTTATGCTAGGTCAGCCTTAGCTCTATGAGCAATAAGGAAAACTAGACTGTCTAGAAAAATTGACACACTAAAAAAGTTTGATGAGAAGGTCAATACCACTCTCATGTCTGGAGAGTGCTAACAATCTTCTCGTTTAACTATTGCATGTCTTAATCAAAAATTGTAGACATCATGAGGACGTTTGCTAAATTTCATTACTTTTTAAGAATGTCGCTGTTCAGATACTGACAATTTATCACTAAACTAACATTATTGCGAGGTACTTAGGAGATAATGCTACACAATTTTAAATCTAAATGACGGTGAGATATGACGTGTAAGTAGTGGGAATTGTTTAAAAAGTAAAAAACAACAATTGTTGAAGTGTGTCATCCACTTTCAGCTCAAGATGCAATCTAGTTTTTGCTGACTATTTGTATTCATGGAAAGAGTTTACAGTAACCACTTGACTAAATTTTCACTCTAGCAGAGAGATAGGTCTGTGGTAAGGTCAGTAATAGCTGGTCTTACAACTTCACTGTCTAATTTGGGACCCGAGCTCATTCTTTGCAAGGTGTAGAAAGGAAACAGTTTGTGGAAAAGCAACATTTTATAGCATATGTGTAAATGACTTTCTACCAGACAAAGAGGATTGTTTGAGCCCATGGGCGATTTTTCAATAAGTGTTTTTTTTTTTATTTTATTATTTTTTAAAATATTCTCAGAGCGGATTCATCACATCTGTGCATGCCTCGGAGTGAACCAAGTTAAGCTCATGTATTTTCTCTGCCACAGCAGCCCGCAGCCACAAGGCAGTAAAAGACAGAGGTGGACAGAGGGAAGAGAACTCTCTGTCATGTCCGCACATGACCTGCAAAGCTATTAATCTCAGTAACCTCTGTGAGGTGATCAGGAGCCAAAACCTTGCCTTTGACTTCATGGAAATTGTGCAGATGTATTATACTTGACATCAGTCAAAGCAGCTTGTCAACACATCTCTAAAAATATCTGTTTTCAGTCTCACATCTGGATGGAGAAGATTTGTGTAAAAGCTAAGTAGGGCAACTTGCATTTCTTTAATGGAGAACAGTGCTATCCCTCAGCTGAGTGGGTAAATATGCTGATGATATGATGCTTAGGATACATATTGAATTTGGACTGAGGTGGACATGTTGGGACGTGGCTTTGACGCAGGGAGTGGTGGGGAGCCGATGCTGAGGAACTGAGGAACAGCGCACTGTCAGGGTGAGCTGCAGGCTGCCCTGCGGTGCATTCCTTCAACTCGTGTGTAGCCAAAACACTTGATGAAAAGTGAAAGTGCAGTGAGCACTTGAGCATTTTCACAAGAATAATGCTCTCTGTCAGTTTGTCTGTCATGATGCTTTCCCACTCCCCTGGTCCTCCCCTTTTTATCTCTTTGTTGCCCTTCCCTTGGGTCATTCATGTGAGGACAGGAGCGGTGGTGCAGCTCCACCTCTGACCCTGGTCAGGTTCACTGGGCAGACAACCAGCCCACTCCCATTTGACACTTCTTGGTTATTGTGAACCCTGTCCTTAACGTCCAGGATTAAATCTAATACTTAAAAAAAGCAGATCTGATGATGATCATATTATATATTATATTTATAGCTCTAGGTGATGGTAGTCATATGTTATAGTCACTTGGCAAATGTCTTCAGCTGACAGTGATGATGACCTTCAGCTGCACTTTCAGTGAACTCACACAGGACAGTGCAAAGACTCCTAAATGATCACCACTTTAAGCTATGTGCACTAAAAGGCCAGATCAGGTGACTGAATGTGTCTGAGTTGATACTGTGACATTAGTCGGATATAAACAGGACTAAGAACCTACGGCCCAGCTGGTACCTCTTTTAGACTGTGCTTAGAGTGCTGCTTTAAGCTCACTGATAATATCAGCATTATGATGTGCCCACAATAGCAGTGCTAACATGCTAATGTTTAGCAAGCAGTGCTTACTAGCTTATTAGTGGGCTAATGAGCAATATTTCATGCCAACTCAACTATCAGATACCAAGATATTTGACTTAAAAACCAAAAATGTCAACCTTATGATGCCACAAGAGGAAAAAGTCAGGGCATTTCCAAAGTCAGTAAGATTCATCCTCTGGGGACCATGAAAGCCTGAGTAAAACTTCAAGTCAATCAATAGTCAATAAGTTGTTGAGAGAGTAGTAATCAGTCAGAACCACAGTAGTGGACTGGCCAACTGATTTTGCGGTCCCTATAGAACCACACAGCCAAAAACTGAACCCGATCACAGCAAATTGACTGAGCTGACATGGAGAGGGACTATCAACCTGCAGATAAAATCACAACCACAAAACACTCACAGCTGCTCTTGTCCAAACACTCCTTTGTAGCAATTAAATGTAGGCCTTCTGAATTTGATTTGCTTTGGCAGGTATTGAGAGAATTAAGCACACAGTAAAACACACACATTCCTGCCTTGGTATTAGCAACAGACCTGAAAGGACTGAAGCAGTTTACAGTCACAGGTTTGCAGATCTGAACATGTTGGCATGCCCTCTGTAAGCCTCTTTCAGAAATTTGAATGAAACATACTATATTTTGGGAACTAATTTATAGATGTGAAATGTGATACATACTAGAGCTTCAGTCCAATGAAACTGACTTAAACAAAACCTTCAGATCAAAAAACATGTCTATAGAAGCTCAGACTTTTAACACTGAGCATCCTTTCTGATAGAAGTCAATTTTGTTCTGATCACTGGTAGATGTTTATCACAGTCTTAAGAATTTGGTCACGTATTACAGTCCATTTTCATAGCACATCAAACTCTATCAAAGACGTCCTGGTGAAATGAGCCTACGGAGAGGTTTAGTTTCATCAGGATGTTTCAAAGCATACTGCCTTGGCCACACGCCCAGGAACAGGCCTGGAGCGCTTTCATCTCTGTGTCCTAGAGCATCTCTCAGGGTCTCACAGCACTACTCGCAACATAGCACACACACATCACACAGTTTGTGGTATTTTGAAGATCTTTACTTTGTGGTACCCTGTTTCACTCTGTGGCTCTGTGGGGTAACTTGAAGCAAACCCTTAGGGTCAAAATCCATGACTTATACATGCAAATATATTTATATTTTGGGAATCACTGGTTTGAAGAACATGTGTCACCGGGGATGGCTGCCAGAATAGAATATCTTACCACTGGATCAGACTGGGATCTAGCTGGGCCTTGAAACTGTACTTGTCTAGGAGCACTTGGTCATGGAGCAGACCTTGACCTCTGTCACATGACCTGTAAAACAGAGGTCTCCTTATCCACAACACGGGGCCCTGAAGTGTCTGATGGGAGGGGGGTGGGGTTGGCAGGGGAAGGGGGTCACTCTGAGGGTGGTGTTTTGGAAAACTATCACATCAGCTTACATGGTGACTTGCTGCACTGCATATGTCAAGAAGAAAACTGAACTCACACATACTGTAGATGTCACTGAGGAGAATCGAGTCACAGGAAAAGCAGCATCTGGAAATAACTTTTAAAGTGATGCCATTTGAGAAACCTCACATGAAACAGGAAGAAAACCTGAGCTAGTAAATGACTGCAGTGATTACTAGATGTTTTAGATGGTGATTTTGAGATATCATAGGGTAGCTCAGCACCAAGGGTTATAAAGTTTAATGTGCACCATTGCAGCATCCTGTGTAAATCACTGTATAATTACAGTAGAGTGTGAATTAACCTCTGCAATGTGCCCAGTTGTACGTCTGATATCTTCATATCTTTGCATCATATTGCAAAGATACCCCTGCTTGGAAGCCACAGAGCTTCTTACCACAGCACTGAAAAGCATGGAAGAGGAAACACTTGTTCCATATGTGGCTATTTTCTGTGATTATGAGGATATTCAGAGCTTGTGAATGTGGTGACTTGTAGTGATAAACATACAGAGAATTATTGCCTGAATGTGCAGCTGGCTTTACAGAGTCTTTCAGCTCATAGTTTAGATGTTTGACTCCATCACATGTGCAATGCTGGGAGAAAGGAAGAGATAAGTCACAAACTGTGATCAGATTAATAACTGGTGTGAAGTAATATCAGGAGGCATTATTTATGGGACACATGCCACTGGAATTCTCAAAGGATGAGTAAATTTATTGTATCCTTCATCACTTCACAGATTTATGACAGCTCAGATTTTTATGTGGTGTTGCTTTCCTGATTAATGAGACAGGTAAATTTAGCTGCAGTTTAAAACAGACTGTTATGAGAAATGCTTAGGAAGATTTTAATTGAGATAAGGGAGATCAGAACAGTGTCTGTTTCATCTATTGACTCAGCTGTTCTATCAAACACAAATACTGTTACTTACAATACCATGTGGCTGGTATTTTAAGTGGTAGCCCAGATCTTGCCAGGTGTTCTACAGCTGGGCGTTGAACGCCTGAGTGAATCAGTATACGGACTGTCTGGTATGTTGTCCAGGTGGTCAGGAAAAGTGCTTCCTTTTAACTGAGACCAGGCCTCAGAAGGTTGAACCTTCACATATGAAATAAGTTGAACAGAGTAGCTGAAAAGACTTTTAAGAACTTTAAGAACCCTACGTCCACCATATACTCTGTGCATCTATCCATCTGTTTGCATCATGTGCACTTATTTTCTGTTACCTGCTCCTGACCTGTGCATATTTCTGGACATACTGTATCACCATGAGCAAATACATACTCTTATATGACATAGATACATTTTTTGTGTCTAACTCTGAGTACATACTAAATGATATTCCATAATTGTAATTACAACGTGAGCAGCTAGTGCTTGAGAGACAGAGATAGCTGGCATCTATCTCTGTCACTGTGATGACCTATTTTCTCTCAGCATTGCTTTGTGAAATCAATAAACACAGGGTTAAATGTATTCAGTTTTCCATGATGCAACACAATGGCCTCATGGTTTGCATGCCCTGATTTTCATCTGTTTCAAGATGTGTAAAACATGCAAGTAAGTTAGTATGAATACTGTGAAAAAACAGTCTGACAGTTTGGGAATTATGCTTATTTGTTTTCTTTCTGAGGGCTGGATAAGAAGAGTTAAACTACTCTCATGCCTGTAGAGTAAACATGAAGCTAGCTTATCTTAGCCTAAAGCTCAGCTCAATGTATAATTTACTGGACTTTCCAGAAGCATGACTGTGGAGATTCAGTTGGTCTAGTACATTCACATTTTGATAATGTCCTACAACCTCTGAGCATTTAGAGCCACATATAAAATTCAGTAATAGATAACCAAAGGCTTTGAAGGGGCCACATTCACCCACCGGGCAGCAGGTCAATTTGAAAGTTGTCTTTTTCCTTTTTAATTAGGCCCTAATAGGCATGTGAGGTGTAGCACGAGTGTCATCTTTAAGGATGACAAGTTATTGCTGAGGGAGAGGATAATGGTGCGGCCCACTAACCTCCTGTCATACTCGGGTCACCTCACCGACCCTGACGGGGCGTCAGGACAGCTCAGAACATCTAAGCTGATATGGGGTCACGCTTTTTTACCCCTTTCCACCATCGACAGAGACACCCATGTGTAACAAAACATCAGGTTGGGGGACAGGTGGACTTCCCTCGAGATGTCCAAAGAGATCTGCAGTGTGATAAGTTGTCAGTTTGTCAGGCTCCTGCAGCTGTAGTTCCTCAGAGGAGCTCGGTCACTAATCTCCTCAATCCCCAGAAGGCCCGAGGACAGTATCCAGGGTCCAGTGTCAAAGTACAAACCTTTCACTCAAGCTAAAGAAGTTGGACCAAAAAGCTATTGGTACTCTCCTCGCTGTGCCAAACAGAGCTTCAAGGCTGCCAGCTACTCCAGGTAAGCTTCAGTGGAAGCAAAAGCCACGGACTGTCGACATCAAACAGTTGGCCAGGCAGGAAGGGAGTCAATTTAAAGATCCTTGGAAATCTCTGAAGATGTGACTGTGTGCTTTAGGTTACCTTTGGAAAAGATCCATGTTTTCTGCATCCAATTGTGTCCACATCCCAACAGGATGTTAGTTTTATTTGCGGATTTTACATTTCCACATCCATATTTTGGCAAAATATCTGCTCATGTCAAGACTGATGTACAGACCCTTTCGGAAAAGACGCGTATTCAACCCAAATGAGACCTACTTACATAAGTTACCTGCTAAAACAAATAGACTCTGGAGGAGAAATTGCAAATTGGACCCAGTGCCCAAATAAATGTTTGCATGTGGTTCAGAGCCAAAGATCTTGAGCCGCAAAACCAATCCACATCGCTCAACACAGAGCCTGTGTTCACTTTTAAATACATACTGAACCATTCTTCTCCTTTTCCTATGAGGTTTATCATTAGGTATTATCCAAGAAGTATTTCAAACAACAGTACAACCCTTTCTCCTGAATATAACAGTTACAGATAAGACCAATAACATAAAGTGCTCTTTTCCCGTGAGCAATTTCATAAAGTTCAACTGGACAGAAGCCGAAGCTTTGTAACACCATGCACTTATTCTTAAAAAATAATTATATTTTAAGCAACAATATCTGCGGCTGCAGGCTTGCCTTGTCGAGGCATGGGACTGCTTTGTTGCAAGAGGGAAGAGGAAAAACAGTCCAGTCTTTGTACCTGTGGTAAAGTCTGTGCATAAACTGTGGGCTTCAATGAGGAATTTCAGAAGCCTTGGACTTACAAGGAGCATTTCACAAATCTAAGAGCTGTGGAGTGGGGTTATCACACTGTCCAGGTCTTCCTTGATGAGTCACGTTTTAATATCCATCTCACAGCTCATCCAAATTATATCAGCGGACCCATCAGTTCACAGCAATGTAGACTTTTCCTGTAGAATTATTACATGCCACAGTAACATGAATGACAACGAATTCCTCACTTCTCTGACCTAATATTAGCTTTAAGAGAAGGAGGTGTGAACATGCTGTGGGCTGGCAGTGGTGCTTTTATAGGGGTTTGTTACTGGACATCTGCCATGTTCACCTGTAGGTCAGCTGGATGTTCCTTGAAATTAGCGGCCAGTTTCTGAAAAGTTGACGGGTATATTGTTAAAAGTCCACCAGCCATTTTAGAGACAGAACAAAAAAATGGCCAGATTCTGACAAACCTCCTCAACAGCTGTAGGCTACGTTGGCCAAGATCTTGTGTCTTTAAATAGCTGTGGACAACAAGGAAGTATAGAAAAATGTATTGCTGTGAAAGACGTACTTTACTAAAATCATGCACAGATTGACCCAAAAAAAATGACAGGCAAGCCTTTTACCTCCATTCTGTGTGGAGCCTTCATACAAGCAGTGCCTGTGCCTCTCGCTTAGAGACAGCGAGACAGAAAGTGTGTAGACCTTTTTTTAAGCAGATCCTGTATTGGGCTCTTGACCTGGTGTATGTCCTCTGTGAAGAGAGACTTTGTTGCCCTCAGACAGCTCGTAGCCTTTAACACACACCTCCATAATAGTATCTGTGTCTCTGATTTTCCATTTGGAAAATTGTGAGCTTTTAACCTCACATCCCAGCCTTCGCTCGACAGAGAGAGAGAGGGAGAGAGAGAGAGAGTAATCATCATAAGCCTAATGATACAGTGGCCTACTGTGCCTGCACTGTGATCGCCAAGCTTCACATACACACTCACACACACACACACACACACACACACACACACACACACACACACACACACACACACACACACAC
>JBBMJY010000003.1:16033580-16123871 GCA_037833715.1 Toxotes lorentzi
CACACACACACACACACACACACACACACACACACACACACACACACACACACACACACACACACACACACACGTGCCAAAGCGCACAGGCCAGAGTTAAGCTAATCTTGATGTCTTCCTGTAACGTGCTGACACCTGAGCATTGTGCAGGGTGCAGCGCATGCCACTGCTTTGTGCTTAGCTTAGCAAACCACATCATTTAAAAACATGTAGGCTGCATTTTCTCCAAGGCAAAGCATAAATGTGTGGATGACTAGAGACTGACTGCAAGATCCAGCCTTCACACCCTTGTCTCACTTCTGCGGTTGACTTTGTTTGTGTTGTCTTTAGCACCTGCTGAACACAGGTTCTTCCTTGGCTTTTGAGCACTTAGCTTAGCCGCAGCGTAATCTCAGTAGCAGCTGTCTTCAGCACTGACGGCACGACAACCTCTGCTCGTCTGCTGTCAGACGGTATAATCTGGTAACTTTCACTTTGAGAGAATGGCATGCCTAACTACTGAAGCTGTGAAGACCATTCATGAAAATTTCATCAACAATGTCATGACTTTGCATTAAAAACAATAAAACTTATCATGCAGTGAAGACTAACACCTTGACATCTGGCACTGCTGGCTATGAGCGACCTTGTTGTGCTGTGAGGTTTTTGCAAGATGCCTCCCACAGCCATTATCACATTATCCACTTTAACCAGAAGACTGATACCACAGAGGCATCAGAAAACCTCTGTGTCACTGTGGGCTGCACGCACAGGGCTCATTGCAGAGCTGAAGCTGTGTTGTTTGGCATTTCTGGGTGAAGGTGGGGGTAAGCGATGACTGGGTTCAGTGTTGTGCTGCTGGACGGGTGACAGTTAAGGTCAGAAATTCACTTTTCCCTCAGCTTCGTCTCTCTCTCCCTCTCTCTCCACACTGGCTTTCATAGGCTGAAAGAAAAGTTTTGATGAGGAGGACTCGGAAGCAACGAGGCATCTGGCAGCAGGAGCAACCCTTCCCTCCACATCCTGAGGGCCAGCAGAGCTGCTCTGTGGCGGCCAGAGGAGAGAAACAAGGTGCACACTGTGATTTAAACACAGACTGAGGGTAGGGGGGGTGGTTCAGGTTACCCCTTCGGTAGGTGTGTTGCCACAGAGAAGCTCACTGTGAAGAGGTGGAGGTGGAGGAGGGGAGATGTTGTGCAAGTGTAAATTTACATAGAACAAAAGGATTTTAATCAATAAAATTCCACCAATATGTGTTCCCATAATCCCCATAACTCTCCTATGGCTTAGTTTGCCTTGTTTGTTTCTGGCTGCTCTACTGTAAATCATATCGGACACCCTAAAAGTGCCAGGTGCTCTCACACTGACTTCAGAGCACAGTGAATTTGTCAGAGCACACATTAGCTTACACTAGCTTAATTATACTTTATATGATACTTCTGGCCTCAGTGTACATTTAGATCAATGAGCTCTACATTTTGGCTAAGTGCAGTCACGCTGGCAGGACTGAAGTTGTCACCTGCATGACCTTTTCTAAATGGAAGTGATTAGCGAAAACTAGAACATGTCTCTGGAGAGGAGATGCCGGTTCATAGTCATTGGTGCAGGACTGTTCAAAGTGCAGAGGGATTTTTTTTTTTTTTTGAATGGCGTAGATGATTTAAATTGTTGCCAGACCATATACAGTGCAGCTTGTTCAGTAACACTGTTGCACACTGCTTCCATAGAGCAGACAATAGAAAGTGACAAGATGTTTCCCTGTGTTGGTCTTCGGGGCCTGTATTTGAGCACGGAGTATTGAGGAGGTTTTGGAGCAGACATTCGTGAAAATACACTTATTGGCATTCTTGTAGAGAGTTAGACAAGACTATCAATACCACTCTCATAGCTATGAAATACCACTTTGCAACAGTGAGTAACTGTAAGGTCCACTCTTTGCTCAGTTCAGCATGAGAGGATGAAGAAGTAGCACTGCACAGAGGGCGTATTCTAACCTCTTGTATTGTAAATGTAAGGATGGCTGAAGCTCTGTTAATGTTGGCTATGTAGCAAAAATGGACACGTAGCACATTTAATCTGTAAAAATAAAATGTCGAGTTACTATTTCTTGACTGAATACAGTGACTTTGTGGAGTTTTCACAAGTTTGGACATTTCACATGCCACAAATTATTGTGCACTTCTGAGTGAACGATTCACAGAAAAAGGGTATTTTAATCAATGCTTTTGTCGACTTTGTCGACTGCATTCACATAAAACAATCTTGGAAAACTGAAGCAAGAAAATAAATGATTAACAAGTGTGAGCATTTACAGAAGATGCAGCTTGGAATTTGATAAATTGTTCAGCATCGGTGTAGTTTTGGATTCTGCTGAGGACTTTAATTAATTTAAGCTTAACGAAACCCCCTCCAAAAATTTCCACTAGCTGACTAGACATTTCCCCGTTGGCTAGGATTTCCACCCAAAATCTCTATCTGCTTAGTTGTTAAGAAATAGATAGGATTACAGCTACAATCATTTGGACAGTGACTGGTGAGGTATTAGACTGTGTCTAAGCTGGATTTAAAATGAACTGACCGGTCATCCCTACTGGTGTAACAGTAAGCAGTGTCTACTGAGAGCAGAAGAGAGCACAGCTACTGTTGAGGCCAGCAAGGATTCATGCCTTGCCATCGAAACGCAGGCCATGGAAATAACGTTGAAGGGTTTCCCTCTGAAGATAGTGAATATTCCATGGAGGAATAATAACCTCAGCACTCTGCATACAGACCCTCCTCTGTCTGAACAAGGAGAGACCATCATCGGAGTCTACCTGTTAGTGTTGGGTAAGTCAACTGTCACATACTGATATATGATAACATTTTAAATGTTGTGCTGCAGTGTTTCTTTTTGTATACTTTGTATTTGCTTTGCAGTACAAATGTTATAGTGCAGCACAGGAACTTCAGGAGCAATGGCAATTCTCCTGAAATGGATTTCTGAAATGGGAATTCTCACTGAGAATGCCCAATGTCAAAAACATTATCCATTATACTACTCAAAAGAACCCTAGGTTAATATCTACTGACAAAATGCTTGAAATATTTCCTCTTAGTTTCAAACTTGTTCTGACTTCCATGACTCTGTAGTGCAAAAAACATCCACCCTCAGAAATGGTTTTGTCCTTTAAATCCCGTAGGCCGAGTACTAGCAACAAAGAGTCGCACATTATTTAAGTGTCAACAACAAAAACAACTGTTGTTCGCCCTGTTTCCAAAGGCCAGTCCACCACTCACACAGTGTGGTTTGTGTCGGTGGTGCTGTTTCTCTGTCAGTACAGGTCAACTAATGCAGTCGAGGGGATCTGTGTAACACACAGACTGAGTTATAAAAGGAGAAGGGATTCTCTTGGCTCTTTGCCGCTGTTATCTAACTCCAGAGAAAAATTATTCAGCTCTGAACTTCCTCTGCTCTGTCCATGATTCTCATCTCTGTTCACTTATTCTCAAGTTTTGCCAAGTAGTTTAGCAGTTAATACGATGATAGAGGTCACGAACCAGTGCAATCCAACACCTTATAACACTCTCCTATACTTTACTATGCTCTACTCTACTTCACTCTGCACACCTCTACTCTACTATACACTAATCTTTATATGACATTATACTGTACAATGCTACACTCTCCTCTACTACACTGCATGTGTGTTGACTTCACTTTGCTGTACTATCCACTCTTTTATACTCTAATCTACTCTGAGCTAATACACTGTACCATACTACATTATACTATACTAAATGACTCTTATTTACTTAAATTATGTGCTTCACACTGCAAGGCTTTACTGTAGTATTTTATACTGTACTATTCTTTACTATACTATGATTACTATTATAGTACTACAATTACTACTACTATTACGTACTATGCACAACTCAGCTCTGCTCTTCTCTACGCTACTTTCCTACAGTATATCATGCCATGCCTTACATGCTATACTGTGTTATGCTTTACCAAACTATACTATAATATACTCTATATTACTCTACTGCAATATATAACTATGTGGTTCATTAAATATTCACTAAATATACTTTATGCTTGTCTCTCCGTAGGATGGCTGTCGTGGTTTGGAAACAGTTTAGTGATGTTTGTCCTGTACAGACAGCGGGCCTCACTTCAGCCAACAGATTTCCTCACTTTAAATCTTGCTATCTCTGATGCCAGTATTTCAGTATTCGGCTACTCCAGAGGGATCCTAGAAATATTCAATATCTTCAGGGATGACGGATATTTGATCACCTGGATCTGGACCTGCCAGGTAAAAGCCATACAATTTTAAATAGTAAATTGTTTATTTAAAAAAAAATTCTATATATCCTTTCAAATTTACCACCAAATCTTAAATTGTTGTGTAATTGGAAGCACTGATAATTAGTCAAATCCCAGTGATGTTGGTTTGATGAGTGTGCAGAGTTGCAAAAAAACTTGTGTATGCATCTGCTCTCTTTGGCCAAACCCAATTACTGAAGTACATTAAAAGAATCTGTGGAAGTCTTACAGTAAAGTGCGTATGCGTGTGAGTGTGTGTGGGTATGTGCAAGGGATTATGCTGGTAGCCATGTGTGCTGGAGGTTAAATCCATAATAAGATTACCACTGTCGAGGCCTTTAAATGGGAGAAACTAGCAGCGTGGCACCTGTCAACAACCAAACAGGAAACTAATAAGAGCCGCACGGTGGATATTTGTTGCATAATGTAATCACATGCTCTTATGTTACTGAACTATGACAAGGAATTTACATTAAATTAAAAGATGAGCTGCTGTGTGTAATTTCTACGATATACTGTGCATCTATATGGTTTTCTCCTCTTGCGGCCTCAGCTTGAAATGAAATAGTTTTCATACCTTAGCTTGGAATTCATCCAGGGTATTTTTCTTGCTCAAGGCTAACTGTGGTGGAAACCGTGATATCCGCGCTGCAACGAGCGAACTCTCTGAGGAATCAAACGAAAACAAGCTGGTGTAACTAAAACACTTTCAGTCTCAGTAGCATAAACCTCAAAATCTGAATGGTCGAGATAGTGCAAATGGAGATCTGCTGCTGTTAGGTTTCAATAAAGCCTCTGAGATGATCTCAGCTCTCAGACATCCAGTCTCAGGTTTTCAGGTGAAGGAGGACAATGGCACAGCAGTAAGTCCCTGTAATTTCACCTCCTTCCGAGGGAAGTGGGCTGAGAGTGGAAGCGTCAGAAGTAAACAAGGGAAAAGTGAAAAGTGACAGAAACAGAGGAGGGAAGGAACAGGAAGGTGAAGGAGACAGGCATGTGAGAAGCATTAGCAGATTACTCCATGGAGCATGATGGAACATGAATGGTTGCAAGCTGGGCCAGATCCCAGTGTTTTGCACCATATGGGGCAGGATATTATTGAATTGAAGCCTTATGGGACCTTTTTATGTTGTAAAGGGGAACACAGAGAAAGAACTGTCAAACCAGAGTTCAAGGTGTATAAAAAATACTCTGATTTGAAGACACTATGTTTCTGATACTTGTTCTGTGATCCAAAATTCACAAAACATCTTTTCTTGTGAACCAAGCCAAAGGCAGAGGTCAAACACTATTCTGCAGGATGAACCGGGAGGATCAAATCACATAATTTTTCCTAAATTCTTATGAAAACTGAAATGTACAATAAACTTGTGGTAAAATGCTAAAATCATACTGGTCTAGACGTTGGCAGTCTGGTAACCTGCCAATTGTGAGGGTGAAAAAAAAAAAACGTGATAACTGACAGTAACAGGATTAGGACTAAGGAAGATCAAGAAAGTAATCAGTGAGAGACCTTAACTGATCCATGTCACTTGGAAGTAGCACAGCAGGGAGCTGGGTGTCGCACAGTCGGAGCCCAACTGAAACATAGTAGCTTAATTCCCCTTAAGAAAAGCTGTGATTAAAAGATTGTCTTCCTCAACAATGGACTGAATGCTAAAAAGCTTCATGGTTTAATGTACTAGGCAAACATCCAACTTTTTCTTCCCTCAGATTTTTATGGAAATCAAGGTAAAATCTATTAACAGCTTTAGTGAAAGTTTCCATTTTAATTTCCCAATGCTGATCCGGCATTTTTAAAAGGCTGCAGCACACATCACAAAAAAGGAAATACTCTGGGTCTGGAAATTATTGGCCATGAGGCAGGAAGAGCTCTCCAGCTGTAGCATCTCTATCTGATAAAGTCCAAAGCAAAAACAAACTCAACGGACAAAAGGTCTGGAACAATTAGGGAGGCGATGGATACACACCCTGAGGCAAAGATGCCATGTCATGATTCACCAGCTCCTCTCTCTCTTTCTGCTTCCAGATAGATGGCTTCTTCACACTGCTCTTCGGCCTTGCGAGCATCAACACCTTGACCGTCATCAGTGTCACCAGATACATAAAAGGATGCCACCCAAGCAAAGGTCAGATCTAACGTCCCTGAATTCAAGTGAGAGGAACATAAAGAAAAGTTCAGACCGGCGTTTCTGCCTTCCTCACATTCCAGCAGTTCTTATCTGACAGAAAAGCGTGTTTTTCAGTGCTAATGAAACCTCATTACCAACTTCAGCTGTGGGAATAACTACCACTTGTCTCCTGCAATTTCATTTACATTTCGCCAACATGTCATTAAGTTAATCTGAGGTGACATTTTCTATTTTCGGGTGCAACTGATGCTGAAGAATGTCTTAATTATATGGAAATTAGGTTGAGCAACTGCTTCTCTTGTTAGAGTTTTTGGCAGGTTTGTGGTTTTTCACAAAACACAAGCTATATAAACCTGTTTGTGGGTTGTTGTTTTTTTACATTGGTGGTTAAACTGTGAAGATCAGTGGTACATGTGGGATATCATCAACTGTATTATGCGATAGTACACAGCTTCAACTACTGAAAATGATGACAGATATTGATCTAGATACAGAAATCCAAAAAAATTTGGTTTTAGGTCCAAATTAAATGAATTAAGGCCAGTAAAACTTTGTAAACCTGTGCAGGTAAGCAGCAATATAAGGTAATGCAGTAACCCATAGCAACAAAGGCACCGTATATCCTCCTTTGGAAACTGTGCTGCACATACTGTATGATGTATGTATTGACATAAGATATGCGAGCACCACTTGGAAATAGAGCAGACCGACAGATTTTTTTTTTCTTCCCCTGAACACAAAGTCATGTGTACTTTATCAATAGAGGTTCTTTTCAGTTACAGATGTTAGCAAAGGCTGTTTATGTAAGAAAAGACCTCATTGTTCAATAAATGTCACAATCTTCACATTCATAACGAGTCAAGAATGCTGGATCTTTAAGTGCCTCTCACTTTTTCTGCCCAGTGTCTGCCTAAGTCATAACATTCAACCTTTTTAAACTGCACACAGTCAAACAGCTGTTTCACGAACACAGGAATTTTATGTTGTATTTGTGTTTTCACAGCTTACTGTATCAGCATGAACACCATCGCTGTCTCACTCATCTGCATTTGGACCGGAGCGATGTTTTGGTCTGTTGCTCCACTGCTGGGCTGGGGCAGCTACACAGGTCTGGTCTCACACACTAACCTAACAGGTTACAAGGCTTATTTATTTATTTGTTTGTTTAAAGTCTTCATCTGACCTCTGTGTCTTCTGTTCCTTAGATCGAGGTTATGGCACCTGCGAGGTGGACTGGTCCAAAGCCAATTACTCCACCATCTATAAGTCCTACATCATCTCCAACCTCATCTTCTGCTTTTTCATCCCCGTGATGATCATGCTCTTCTCCTACATCTCCATTATCAATACAGTGAAGAGCACTAATGCCATGTCAGCTGATGGTTTCCTCACCGCCCGCCAAAGGAAGGTGGAGAGAGATGTCACAAGGGTAGGCGACCAGGAGGGAAAAAAAAGTTTATTTCTGAGGTTTTTATTGGAAAAACGTGATTGAAACAGTAAAATAAGACTCTTTAAAGCTCTTCTTCAAAGTTCCCTCCTCCTTGTCTCACATAATGCCACTCCTGACAATTGTTCCCTCATGTTCCTCTCTAGATTTCCATTGTAATCTGCATGGCTTTCATCATGGCCTGGTCTCCATATGCAGTGGTGTCTATGTGGTCAGCCTGGGGCTTCCATGTGCCAAGCACAACCAGCATCATCACCCGTCTCTTTGCCAAGTCTGCCAGCTTCTACAACCCGCTCATCTACTTTGGCATGAGCTCCAAATTCCGCAAGGACGTCTCTGTGCTGCTGCCGTGCACACGAGAGCACAGGGAGGTGGTGCGCCTGCAAAACTTTAAAAACATCAAACCTAAGGCTGAGGTCCTGCCACCACCTGCATTGCTTCCTGTCCAGAAGCTGGAGGCGAAATACATGGTGGGAGAGATGGACCGGTCCAATCCTGACAGCAACTCAGGGGTCAACAGCCTTCCTCAGACTCCCCTGTCTAACGGGCAGGACGTCTTCAACATTAATGTGCCCTCACACATCGAAACATCAGAGTACTGGTGTGACAGGCTCTGAAGACTGTTCCCATTTGACTTGAGCCAATACTTGAATTACAAGGGGAGATTAAGAGTATTTTTGTATTTTTTGGTCTTACCCATGTTAACTGTATGTGTGTCCTGCGTTAATAAATTATTTTCTCTTTCACGCGTGTTGAAATGAGTTTTCATTTCCTGCCCTTACAGACACTCCTTCATGTCTCCAGCTGATAGAACGTGCAGTCTGTAATGCAGCGAGACAAGAGGTGCAAGATAAAATCACTGAGATGTCATAAACTCAGCCGAGGCATGTGATGACACAGTCTTCTGCCATTTTCCCCTACTGCCCCTGAGGGATCTCATGCCATCAGATCTCCCATGTATCTCCGGAGAGACCCGAGTACTCACTCTCAAATACCATCAGCCTGAATAAATGTGTCATTGTACATCTCCATTCACTGAAGCAACATCATGTCAGTCAGGTAAAAGCAGGCTGTATTAAAGGTCTTCACTGACATTTGCATGATGGCTCCATTTTTTTTACTGAAAACTGTGACAACTCTTGCTTCAGTCCATGGGTGTGGCAAATTAGGTCAAGTTTCCTCTGTTGACAAGCTTTCAGACTAATGGCACTGTTGAAAGAAAAATGAGCAACCCTAAAATAGCAAATATATACTTGAACCATGAAGATTTAATCTTTAAAAAAGTTACTGAGGTGTTTTCTTTTTTTTTTTTTTTTGCGTTTCTGCAAATACTATAATCACACACACAATGAGCTCTTTTACAGAAGCCCTTAAGACCTTTAAATCAAAATAGGTAGGCAGCTTCAGCATAACCACATAGTGGATAATAGCAGCAGCTTGGGTGCCAATCTGCATAAAACAACAGGCTCTCCCTGTTAGAGTAGCAGAACTATGTTTGTGTGTGTGTGTGTGGTAGGAGAGGTGTGGGGGTGCACATGTACTGCAGACCACAGCAGGAGGAAAAAGCCACAAACCCCAAAAGTGACAGTGGATGTGACTGGCAGTGTCTGTTTCCCAAACAGGTGTTGATTGGTTTATTTGGTGGAGGAGGAGTGATTGCTGTGGTGAGAGTTGACACACTCCTCTTGGTTGTTTTATTTCTCAGTCAGAGGATGGGATGGGTGAGTTGCAGAACAGATAAACAGAGTCATAGCTCGGGCTCTCCTCCCTTACATAACAGGAAAAAAAGATGCACACTAAAGTGCTGATGTGAAGCAAATCTCCCTCTTGGGCATGCTAAAACCATTTTGTGTCAAACACAAGAAGAGATGCTTGCGCTGCTGTGCTGCAGGGTATCAGCTCCTTGCATCCTCTCCTGATGGCCCCGGGTTACTGATCCTCTTCTGCCTGGCTGAAGAGCTGAGAGCCTGAAGTGGGACGGGCAAAGAGGGGAAACTCTGGCCCCGT
The DNA here is from genome assembly GCA_037833715.1 of Toxotes lorentzi. Classification (NCBI taxonomy): domain Eukaryota; kingdom Metazoa; phylum Chordata; class Actinopteri; family Toxotidae; genus Toxotes; species Toxotes lorentzi. Next base: position 16,043,458 of record JBBMJY010000003.1, read on the forward strand.
CCCGTTCTCCACTTTTAATGAGCGCTCCGATCATGCAGGAGTAAAAGTCCAGGTGGAACAGTTCAGCGCTTGCACACACGCCAGCTGGTCCGTACTGTTCTCCATGAAAGAGTAAAGATTCGCTCGAAAACTGCGCACGGACTTATTTTTTTTATTTTATTTTTTTTTAACGCCAGGATTATTTTACCTTCTCAGGTAAGTTCACCTTCATTTCCTTGCGGAGATGAATGATGGTTTTGAACAGAGAGCAAACAAGCAGCTCCACATGGAAGCTGGGATTTTGTGTTTGCTTCTGCGTTGCGTGAATGAATTATTCACTTTTCAAATTGATGTCCATTGTAAAAACGCATTTCAGCTTTAATAGGTAAATTTTAATCAACACTACAGAGGGTTTTTGGTTTTTATTAACTTTTTTCCTTTACAGTTTGTGGCTCTGGCTCATTTCAGCTGAGCCTGTGAGATTTGACAGGCTGCCCAAATAAGCGCACTGTTGCTTAAAGACAGTGTTTGTATAACTTTCTGTTTATTTTCCTTTTTTGTAAACACCCCCTTCCTCTTTCTTTACGTGAGGTTTTTAGCTGAATGAATTTAACCGTGTCATAACCATTCATACTGTAAGCTATTTTTCATGGGTGATTTAAAAAAATATATCTGTGGAAAAGGATCCAGCTTTTCACGTCACCTAAGCCTTTATTTTGAAAAGACTCATTTTGCCAGTGTAAATAAGCAGCAAGCCTGATCTGAATTCCTCCACTTTTGTTTCAGTTTCTTCTACATTATGTTTGACATTTCTTTACGTGTTCTCTCTGACATTTCTGTATAGTTTGAAAGAGCCTGATTAAGCACAGGTGGTCTCTATATGTCCAGCAGCAGACTACAGGCTCTGGCTTGCACTGAGGCTAGTGCCAGGAATTAAAGAAATTCAGCCTGTTCTGTGCTCAATAAGCAAATAGTGCCCCAGCAGCAGCAGCAGCAGCAGCAGCCCAAAAGGCTACAAGAATGACCTTGCAGAGACATGTTAGCTTTCCTGTGTCTGATCTCTTCAGTGGTTCTGTAGTTGGCTTGTTACAACACTTGGCACAACATGCTTACAGTACAATTCTGACACCTGTGAATGCTGGGATTTAACACTCCCTGGCACTGGGTGTGTGTAAGTACTGCCTTGTTTAAGACATGCCATCACTCAGGACCATGGCAGAACAAAGTTCTCAGCTGGTTATCAAATAAACCTCATTCCTCTTTAGTGTTTTGCCTCATTGTATTCACACTGGCCACCCTGGACAAGGAATGTGGGTGCTGCTGAAATTGAGAAAGCTTGAGAAAATTGTGTTTTGCATGAAGCCGCACGCCCCCAAAGTTCACCATAAGTTATGGAAACAGATGATTTTAAGGGTAAAAATGTGAAATAATGACATTTTCAGTGCTTATGTACAACTGCCTTCAAGCACCTCTGAGACTATGGTGCACCAGTCACAGGTGTGTGTGGTCTGCCCATGCTTTGAGAACCCACTGTGTGCTGGCCTTTGAAATAGGCACAGGCAGCTACTGTACATCCTGTTTGCATTATAGTCATTGTATACCTGTGCCTCTCCTGCCAGGTGTGATTTTCATTCTGCATTATCAGATTTCTGGTGCTTATTCATCAAAAAAAAAAAAATCTTTGCTCACAGGAGCTGAAAATGTTCATTTCACTGTAGACGTCTTTGTGCAAAACAGCTTGGCCTTGTGAAATCTTAGTTAAGGTTATTTTGTGCGTATAATCCACATTGTAGTCAGAAAGTTGTCCCCAGTTGAATTGCGTTTTAATTCCTAAAACTATGTGACCTGTCTGAGCTGCCGGGTTCTCTACAAAGTGACTGAGGCCCCTGCACAGAACCTTTCATCTTTTGCAGTGGCTGTGAGATCGCTTTGCTCGTTTTTCTGTACAGTTTCTTGTAATTGACTGTCAGCGTGTTGACAGTCTTTGTTTTATTTGTGTCCCCACCCTGCTGAAATTAGAAGTTCAAGATGCTCAGTATGATGGAAAATATAGCCGATGTCACCAGAGAGGAGACTTGAAGCTGTGCTATGGGTACAAGTCATGCCTCATCTAAAGTTTAACACAGGTGTATGCAAAATATACAACACCTACACAGTAAGTAACCCACCCTGTGTGTGATTTATGGTGGTGGTAAGTGGTGAGTCTGGAAGCCCTCACATACCATGGCATTCTCCAAAGCTATTTGAGCATGTGATAAGTTATCCAAGATCTCTGTTTATTTTTGGTTCCTTTAGTTTTGTGTGTGTGTGTTAGATTGTGTCTCTGCAAGTCCCCTCAGGATCTATTATCTACTGTACAGGAAACTCCCCTCAGTGTTTGTCAAAGGATATCATTTGCCCTGCATTTCATTTCTCGGAGGAGGAGGCAGTTAGAGGCTCTCACTGAGAACACAAATTAAGAGGTCTTAAATTATTGTTTTTTTTTTTTTGCACATTTCAATTTTTCCTACAGTGATGTCATGTCTCCCTTGAAGGACACTTCAGAGGAACAGCGTCACTATAAACAAAGACACCTTTTGGCGTATTTGAAAGCAACTCTCTCACTGAGGAACATGGCTTTCACAGTTAAGATTTCCTGGCAGCTGGATGACAGATCAGTTTTGTAGTTTGCTTTATCCAGTGAAGCGCGCTGACTCACCTCTCCTATGCTGCAGGTCTGTCTCCTGTACTGTAGATGTACATATCTGTCCCGGCTTGTTCCCAACCTCAGCTTTCTTCCCCCGCAAGGACAAATTGTAGTCCTGACTGTGCAGCAGTGATGTACCTGCCTGTCAAAGCACAACACAGTGGAAAAATCCTGTCAGTGCTCATGAATGTCAGATAAAAATGTAGAGCTGCGTTAGGGAAAGTCCTATCACTGGCAACCGCTGGTGATTCAGTCTTGATTTTTAAGGAATAGTTTTGGGGAAAAGCTTTCACTTTCTTGCTGAGAAGATTAATATCTCTGTCATGTTGCATTGACAGCGTAAAGACTGGAAACGGGGGGCAGCTACCTTGGCTTTGTCCAAAGCTTGTTTGTTTGTGGCTTCCAGGCAACCAGCCCAACACACTTCTGCGTGGACTAAACAAGACGTAACGTGTTAATAATTGTGCCTTAGAGGTGCTGGTAGGAGGATTTTGTCACCTTCGGACAGAATCAGACTCTCTGTGTCTCCCTGTTTTCCATCCTCATGCTAAGTGAATTAACTCCTGGCTGTAGCCTCATGTTTACTGTACAGGCACAAGACTGATACTGAACTTCTCACCTAACGTTCGGCACGAAAGTGAATGAGTGTTTTCTACAAGTGTTTGTGCCAGACAGCAGAATTTTATTTTGAGAAACTGTGAAATGTTTGCCCTCGGGAAGTTACAGTCAGTGAGATTAAAAATGCAAGACAGTATATGCCTAAGCCTTATTCCTATTTACTTTTATCCAGGGAAATGATCTTCTTCATGAATCCACTGTTCTGATAACACAGGTGTATATTTACATTGTGTTTTCAATGTATGCATGTCGCTAAAAAAGTGTAAATGTCAGTCAGAAGTGCATCACATGTGACCCTGCTTCAGAGGTCGCTGATGTTCCCACTTGATCAGATTTAACCTGTGACAGACACGATGTTGCTCTCGTGGGAGGTACAGCATTCCTCTGTTAACACGGAGGACTCAGTCATCACCTAACCAGTAAGGAGCTCTGTCCCACTAACCCTGGCACTCAGCAGGGACTGGGGTGGCTCTCCTGAGTAATTCATCCCTCCAGCCAGTACAATAAGACTTCCTCTGGCCGTGTGTCTTAATTCTTAATGTGCTGTTCTAGTAATCACCAGCACTGCCATTACTACTACAGACCTGCAGCATCTGGAAGGATGTCTCAGTGACCCACTTATGTTCTTGTGAACACAGGCTTCAACTCTGATTTATGTCTTTACATGTGAATTTTGAATCTTTTAAATCTGAATAACAGACAAAAAAATTTCCTGTGTCTACTGTAAACAGGCTGTATTTCAAATGCGGCTTGATGTGGTTGTTGGTGTCAAACAATGAAGCCATTTGACACAGTTCCCCATTCCTTACACATTAAATTATGTCTGTGCGTGCTCTCTAATTGAGTCTGACTCCACAGATATTAGTAGGAGGACTTCGACATACTGTTTTGTCTCAGAGCCCAGATGTTCGCTGTTGAGCTTCTGGCAAATACTTTCAGCATCTTGTAACCGAACTTGAACATGAAAGATTGACCCGAACTATAATACAATCCTTATTTTGCTCTGGCTGATCTTAGAAGTTGATGTGACAAGAGTTACAAAAAATCTTTTTCAAAGTATTTAATTGGCCACATTCACTGAATGAGTCATTCAGCTCTTCATGTATAAACAGTATGTTTTGGATAAACAGTATGTCTGCTGTTTATCCAAAAATCTCTGGAAAGTGTATCTCAGTGGCACTTTCTTTTGCTCTGTCTTGTTTCCAGCTGATTCTCCAACACTCAGAAATGTTGACTAAAATGTCCAAAGTTAAGCAGGAAGCAGGAAATGGGTTTTAAATGATGACAATGAGATGCTGCTGATTCCCCTCTCTCACAGGTTGGGAGATCATTCGAGGACGTCTGGCTGACCTGCTGAACCAGCTCACCACCCATCATGATCAGGGCATCGCTCACTGCCATCGGCCTCGGTGAGCAGCCCGTCTGTCTCTGTGCAGGAGCATGCTGGTTTGAAATAAATCTCTGACTATCATATATATCATATTTCCAAAGTCCGGGTGCTGTCTCCTTCAGAATCACTTTACTGTTCACACCATCAAACAGCAGCATCCTCCGTCACAGAAGTCTTGTGTGTACAGTAAACACACTGATGATTATGTTACTTTGTCTGCTATTATGTGAAACTCCCTCTGCCTCACCTGCAGCGCTCCTCCTGTCCTGTGCTTGCTGGGCCAAGCCTAACGGATCAAAGAACAAGAAACCAAAGCAAGGTAGACATCATCAACAAGCAAGCCTGTAATCTCCGTCAGGCCCAGTATTATTGTCTCCACTGGCTCTCTCCACTGCAGTCAGCTCTCTTAAAAAAAAAAACTGCATAATGCAAAACACTATAATATTTATTTATGGGGTGGAAACAAAAATAATCTTATGATAAAAGATTATGTTTTGCAACTGTTGAGGAAAAATGTGCAATGAATTCCCGATGATTTGCAGCCAAAATATGTTGTGTTTAGGTTAAAACTGGGCTGAAGTTGGTTGGAAAGTGCAAGTTTATACATATAACTATTGTTTAAGCAGCATTTCACAGATTCTGTTTGACTGTGAAGCAGTTCATAACTACATGCCATAACCCTGTTTGGGTCTCAGTTATTTTAAGTGACTGAAATGCTGCTGATAGGTATGTGTAACCTCAACATCATCTATCGTGACCTGTCTAAAATCCTGTCTTGAACGGTCTTGCTCTACTTCCTCGTCCCTCCACAGTTGTTCCAGACATAGAGTGTGATGTCAGGGCGGGAAAGATCAACCTCCCTGAGTTCATAGTCAAATGTCCCGCACACTGTAAGGAGACAAAGCAGCAGGTCTACGGGACAGGAGTGTTCGCCTCCATCTCCAGCATCTGCAATGCAGCCATCCACAGGTAAACTGTGATATAAAGCTTGTGTGAGACGTCTCTGTGGCAGTCAAACTTGTCTTATATGAGTTATATCCAATGAAAAACTTGCGTCCTCAGTGGCGTCATCACCAACTCAGGAGGAAAGGTGATCGTGAGGAAGATGGCCGGGCAGAACGTCTACAAAGGCAGCAACTCCAACGGGGTGCGCTCTCTGTCTCTACCAAAGTGGAGGGAGTCATTTGTTGTCTCAGGTATTAATCATGAAGTAAACAACGCTAAACTCAGTTCCTCAGAATTAGCCCTCCAGCCAACGGGTGTCTCTGTTGTGTTTCAGTGGGGAAGCCCAAGAAAGGAGTCATCTACCCATCTACCCTGGACTACGTCCCTTCAAGACCGACCTACGTGAAGACAAGTGAGAGGGGTTTTTTTTAGACTCTAACATACATCAGCAGCATTTCATTTATTATATTTTAGCATATATTTAGAACTTGTTTTGCACTGAAATATAGTCAGTGAAATGCTACCCGGAAAAAGACATTACCAGATCAGTGCTTTCTGGGGACAAAAGATCACTAGACAGATGTCCCTGTGCTTGACTCTGGCATGTTGAACTTCGCTCAGGTTGAATGAGTCGAAGCTCTGCTGCCTGGTGAAGAATGTGAAGAATGCATTACAAATTAGCAGTTACTGTAGATGCTTCCGCCTTGTCCATCCTTCTTGTGCATGACCAACTTCATCTGTCGTCTCCTTACAGGTCAAAAGGAGGCTAAATCCCCTGCAGTCACCACGGTGCTGCCCACAACAATCGCACCTGAACCCACCACAACTACAACACCTGAACCAACCACCACCACCACACTAGCTCCCACCACCACCACCACACCTCCACCACCCACCACTGCCAGAGCTCGAGCTGCTGTGCACAAAGTCAGGGATGCAGGTGATTTAAACAAACACACCCTTAAATCATACATCCTTTCGCAGACATACATGTATAAAAAGCCGACTCTTTCTTCTAAATCAATGGATCCATGTATGTTATGTGGAGGATTGTGTATTTACTTGGATGCAGGATGTTGTTAATGATCCAGTAAAACCAATCCACACAGAAGATCCACTGCAGCCAGTGTGCCCTTGCTGCTGTCGAACTAACAACATTAGCAGCTTGTAACCGGAATCACTCTTTTTGCCAGAACAAGCGTTGGTTTGTGTGAAAATGAGTAATGAAGACGAATGATTGTGGCTGGTAATAACAAGTCACGGCTGCAATTATAACAAATTACAGCTGGTCTCTGATGAAGTTGGTACTTTGCTGCTGAGTTGCTCGACTGACTGACTGACTTAACTGTACATTTGATCACCAGACCTTTCATCACTCTTACTAAATGAAACATTATCAGACGGTAATCGCTGTGAGTTATCTGCCCCTGTTTTGGATAGAAATGCAGCTACAGAGTGTAGACAATGCTGCAGTATCTTGAGGTATGTGTGTAAATGAGATGGGCTGTGTGCCAGACAACCTCCCAAACATTTCTGTCTCCTTCATTTTCTGTAACATTATCTCTCTCCTCTCCATATTGGCACCCCGTTTGTCTTTCTTCTATCTAGGCAGCAGTCACCCGTACCTTGCCTCTGTGGCAGCCGCAAGTTCAAGTAAGTGAAGCAAAGCAAACAGGGCTCAACACTGATTTTTGTTTTTTTTCTGGTGGCATGAAGGGATGCTGTGGTGTTGCTTGCCACTGGGGTGTGCAAGAATATGTGTTTACATTAAGCATGGGACTGTTTGCTTTACACGAGTCCTTTAGGTAATAGTGTACATCAGGGTTCTTCATTCACAGTATTAACGGTATCATTAGTCCTGTTTTCAAAACAAGTTTGTCATTATCAGCGACACAACTTGTGTATTTCCGTAAGTGAAATCAGTTCAGCTCGCTTGTTTTAAGCTAAATGCTTAAAACGGTAAGGCCATGACCTTGGCTACTGATTTATGCTAAAACCAAAACTATGTTGAATTTGCTATTTCTGTAGATAATTTACATGTAAAACAAAGATTTTTGTCTGAATTTGCCCACATTGTGTTATTGGTATAGGACAGTCACAAAATGGTCAAGGAAAGAGTCCCAGTCAAGGTATGTCAATACTCTCACTGATCCTGCAGCTCTTGGAAAGTCCTATACACCAAATACAACAAATGAAGTTGAACTAAACCATGGCATTTCTTCAAAGTATTCAGAGGAAGTGCCTATCCGAATAGATTCCCACAGCGTACCAGTGCAGGTAAACCAAGCTTTAATCTTTATGTGTCTTTCTGTCATTCTACCTTTTGATGGTGTGAAAATGTCTCCAAATCTTCCTTTCTTTCCTTTGTTTTTTTTCTCTGCACACATAAACTCTGCATGGCATCTCTGTTCCGTGTGTGCACAGCTGCTTAAAACAACATTTACTAGTCCTGCTAACACAGGGCCAGACCAGAATGTTCTGGAGAAGGCCAATTTCTGTTCTGTTTTTTTTTTTTTCCAAGTTAAACAGGATGCAACTATATTCACTCTGTATTATCAAGCATTTAATACGTGTTGAGATTCAGTCTGGACCAAAGAGGTGGATCAACGCTGCCCTCCCTAGAGCCACACTGCTAACATGGCCAGCAAAAGTGGAGTGGTCTCAGAACTATTAGTCCTCCTATTAAACTACTTATTATTTTGCTTGTGTGGTCACTAAGTCTATCTACAATGACTGTTAAAGGAGAGGCCCGTTAATCTTAATGCCATCACTGATCACATTTGCTGCACGGATCTGATTTACACTTTGTTTTACATATAATATGTTCATCCACACTCAAGGGAATTATCTTGGCTATCTGCCGTTACAAAAAGAACACATTAAACCACTGTGAAATTTGTTAAGTTCATCATACAACAGATAATATCTTAGTCTTTCACCTGCCACTGAAGTTAATCTGAAGAATGTTGTTTCGTGTGGTCTCACGGTATCACTGTTTCCCAAATTTTGGTCCCAGGTCTGCACAGACCAGAGGCAGGGTCAGCTATCAGGAGACAGCTATCCTCTCCAGTCGGCCCAGGTCAGCCTCATGATTAACACACACACACACACACACACACACACACACACACACACACACACACACACACACACACACACACACACACACAGTAACAAACAAGGCAAAACGAGGTGGGACTGACAGGGAATGCAGGTCAAGGACAGAAGAGGGGAAAGATGTCTTTGCTGGAACAAGAATCCAGGAGACGTAGACCTGCTGTAAGTCTGACCCTCGTGTCCACACCCGTAAGCCCCTGTGATCTTCACCCCAGGGTCACCACTAATCCACTCCATCAAACATATCAGCTAACATTCCTTTCACGATGGCCGCTGTTCTCTGTCATCAGGCACATCCTCTTGTTCATGTTTTCATTTTCCAAGATGAAAAGAGTTAAAGCCTGTAAATACTCCCAGCATATATCCCTTTGTTTTTGATATCATGCTGTGGAGAAAGTGCCTTCAGCTTTGCTCAAAGCAAAACAGCTGGGCTGCATTTGTGGATGAAGCGCCAGACCTGAAGCTCTCTTTTGCCCCCCCCCCCTCCTTCTCCCTCCTTTTCCTCTCTATTCCTATCTGCCTGTTTCTCATTGCTACAAACAGCTTTTAACAGGGTTCAACCAGCCCCACCCGAGCGGACTCCAACCATGAGCCAGTCCAATCCTGGTAAGTATCTCCAGATTCTGAGCGGGAGTCCTCAAGCTGCACAAGCAGAGACACTCAGTGACGTAGAGAAGTAGACGGGCCTGATTAAACAGGGCGAGTAACTACGACAATAAAACCCTGGTTGAAATGTTTTATGAAGCTGCGCTAATGTTTACCTTCTGTGGGATGATATGGTTCAATGCATAGCCAGTCCTCTATAAACGATACTCCACTTTCACTGCACCCAGACTGAAAATATGAGCAGCGAGTACCTCGAAATACCTGAAAGGTGAGCAATGATGTGATATTACTGCCCTGAATTCATCTTGTACCTTATCTCCACGATGTCTGAGACAGCAAAGAACTCTCAACTTTCTCTTTTAGATAAGACCACGATGAGAAACGCGCTCTGTCAGTACTCTAATAACATCTTGTGACAGATCCCATCTGGTCTGGCCTCTTCCCCTCCCTTGTAAATGCTTGCAGAGAGGGAGAATGAGATGAAAGTAGCAGCACCAAGTGGCCCTGTGTTGCTCCCACAGAGACGCATGATCCAGTCCACAGAGCTGCAGGATCTGGGTCCGCTCTCTGGGCTGTCAGGAATAGAAAGCTCTCGCCATTCAAACCAGTCGAGGTTTGGCTCACTGAGGAATGCGCTTCTGTTTTTGCTTCTGTGGAATGCAAAACCATGGATCCCTAAAATAAGACAACACTACATCCATTTAAATGATAGTTGATGATATGATTTCTAAAATGCAGTGTGAGCTGTTTCAAGCCAGTACATCATTTATCTGACTAACCTGTCTGCTGTGCAGACCTGTGTTATAGAAGTACATGATCAGTGCCGAGAACAGCTATTCAGATCTGCAGCTTGTGGATAATAACGTCATACTTTATTGATCCCCTTAGGGAGATTCTTTACGCTTGAGGTCAGAGGTCCGAGATCAGGATCAGCTAGGCAGCAGCGCCCCTGGAGCCGGCACCGATTCAGTGTCTGTCTCAAGGACACTCCAGCAGGGTGGATGCTCGGAGACGTTAGAGTTCTGAGCTCTGATTTACGAGCTGAAGGGTTTTCTCACTTTGCCACCCGACTGCCCCAAACAGATGTTTAAAGTTACAGCTCAGAGTTCTGGAAGTGTTACGATCCAGTTTAGCTTCGTATTTGTTTTGAGATATGCCTACCTGACAGCCACAAAGATTAATAAACAGCGTCTGTAAAAAGGTGTCAGGGTGTGGTCTGTTGTCTCTGTGTTGGTCTGAAAACACAAATATGGTTTATATAAATTCTATATTAGTTCCTTCAGACATACTATAGCCTGAGCTACAACCCAAGGCAAGGATCAGTATCCCCGATCCCGGTCTGACCTTCTGGCCGCAGTGATCACTGAAGTGTTTATGATCGGGAGAGTTAAACTCAATCCTTTTAAAGCACCTGTTTCATCAGAAAAAGAAAACACTGCTGTCTGCTCTATAGCGCTGGGCCTTTGACCAGCAGTAGATTAGACTAATCTCTGCGTCCTACTATCTACACTGTCCTTGGTTTGACACTAACTTTAGAATAATACTCCCACGCTTCACTGGGTGGCTGGCTGGGCTCTCCCAGCCCGTCCCAGTCAACAAAGGCCCTGCTCACTAGCGGCCACTCGATGGGAACCTCAGAGCCCAGGCTGCGTGTTTGTGTAAGCTACCCGTCCACCGCAAGGAGGGGTTAACTGAAGTGTGTTGTCATGGTTCAGTCAGTTTAGACAGATGCAATGCACTGTTATGGTTTTGCTCAGCTGTTTGGGCTTCTAGCATTCAGTCACATTTCAGTTCACCTATAGCTGTGAAAGAGTCTGGTCTATTTAACTGCCTGATGTTATGTTTGCCACGTTATAAGGTGAAACTCTGAGTATGTGCAAACAACTTGTGATGCCAGAAGCAACAGACAGAAAACACAAATTTATATTTTCTCAGAGAGCTGGTCTCCCTCTGTCTCTCTCACCATACAGGTAGAGAGAGGCTTCACCCAAATAACCCCCAGTCGCTCAGTCACTGTCTGTCTGAGAGACAGACTTGAGTGTTTAGTGTCCGACTCAGGGATGAACATCTTGTGCATACCCCACTAATAACGGAGCAGGTTTAGTGGAGGTCACAAGTATGATTCTCCTTGATGCTTCTCGTGAACTCAGCTTTCTAATCTTCCCCTGCACAGCTTTTCCCAGAAGGGATTGGGTGCCTCCCTCCTTTCCTCGTCCCGATTGGTTCCCCGGAGCTCGACGACCAGCAGGTATGAAAGAACTGCTCATCAGTCTTTAGCAAATCATAAACATAGGGGTTTTGATTAGTATGATTTGGCTGCAATATCTGTGATAAAAGGTTTTGTTTTCTAAAAGCTTTCCATGTTTCACTCACTCTTGGTTTTTTTTTCCATTAATCCAATACCAACAACGTGGCCTTGTAAATACAGTGATAAATAAAGGTTTAGAATTCAGAAACCGTTTGGGAAGAGTTTGTTTTGTCTATCACGATCAATAAAAGTCAACTGGAGAAGAGCTACTTTTAAAGTTTACAAGGATTTCAGCAGCCTAAATGTAACCCCTGTAGTTACTGATGCCTCCACCTTCTCTGCTGTACACTCAGATATTAGTTATGCAGTTCCAGATTCAGGATACACATGGAGCGAGACAGACACACCTGAGATTACAGGTGAGTCAACCTCTCTTTAGGACAGCACATGACAGTTTGGTGTGGTACTGCCCCCTCTCACTGTGGAATGTTACTACACTTTGGATCCATTTAAATTGCATGTGCATGTGCTGTATGAGCGATACAGTTTGGTATCTGCTGACCATGTACTGTATGTGTTGAATTGTCTCCATGTGTAAGTACATGCAGTGTCTCTCAGGACATTGTGTTTACATGCCATCTGCCTGCCATATGAGAAATTCTTGTGATGGGTGGAAGAAAAGAGCATTATGTAGATGGCATGAGAAAGACAGAAACACTCTGAGGTGATCTGCACAAAGCCGTTGTTTTCACTGGTGTGGGATTGGTTGGGCAGAACATGTCACCAATCACAACCATGGAAATGTGTGCTTTTCTCTCTGAAGTTCATTGTGGGAAAACTAACAGGTTTCAACACATCCTCCTCTAGCTCGGGATCACAGGCCTGATATCTCAGAGTATGAGCGCTGGTATTATAACTTTGGACCATACCGTAAGTTTTTTTTTTTTCTATTCTCTTTACTGGGAACTAACAAGTCCTGGGGTTCAGGCTTCATATTATCATGGATTGTGTTATGGTGTAAAAACCTGTTTGACTGTTTTCTTTCAGTGACTCCACTTTTTGTTTTCTGACCCAGAACAAGACTATTTTTTGTTTCTTTCCCATTTCAAATTAATTCGTTTGGGTTATTTTGACTTTTGATTTGAGATGTCCTAACACATACAGTAATAATAAAAAGGAAAGCAGTTTATTAGTCACACAAGCTAGTTGAGAATTGCCACTTACAGGGATAGTTCAATAGTGTGACAATTATGCTTATCTGATTTCTTGACAAGAGTTGGTGCGAAACTTGGTACCACTCTTATGTATGTCTGATAAACACCCAGCAGCCAGTTAGCTTAGCTTAGCACAAAGACTGGAAAAGGGGGGGAAACAGCAAGCCTGGTTCTGTCCAGACAGAACAGAATCGGCCCATTTATTGTTTTTACACTTTTATTTATGTACAAATTTAACAAAAGAGATGCAACAAATGTATTAGTGAGCTTTAGTTAGTACAATATCTACACAAGCGGTGTGGTGAAAGCAGAAAAGTAGCAGCTTATTCCTCTGTTTGTGTCTACACAGGAAGCAGTCACACGCAGCACTAAGCGTAGGTATGGGCGCTCAGAGCCCCTTACTGAAAAACTGTAGTTACAGGCGTAAAATGGGTGAAACCATTGCGAGCCATGTGAATGTGTGAAACACGAGCTGTTATGTGGCCTGAGTAGAGGTGCTGAAAGGTTGATTTTCTGACCTTTGGACAAAACCACAGTAGCTCTTTGCTTTGAGTCTTTAAGCTAAGCTAGGCTAATCGCCTCCTGCTTCTATCTCCTTACTTAGCACACAGACAGTGTGAGAGTGGTATTGACCTTCTCATCCAACTCTCTGCAAGAAAGCAAACAAATGTATTCCTCAAAGCTATTCATCTAAGCATTCTGAAAGGGAAGCACATTTGACTTTTTAGTTACAGCCTTCACAATGAAAAATTCAAACAATATGGCCCAGAGACAAGAAACAAAAGGGCATGCAGAAAGCCCTCACTTACAGATTACAGGCCATGGTGCCATGTGTTTGATGACACAGCTGAGGCTCCAAATCTAAGTAAAAGGGATATGGTTAGGAAAACCGAGTGGCTGAGCCATTTCCAGCTCTCGCCACAAAAATACCACCACACATCCAACCAAATGAAACTTGGAGTGGATGGGAGCAGCCTGTTATCCCACGGTGTGTTTACATTTGTTTCACATGCGTCATTTGTCTCAGTGTCATTGCTAATAATGTCTTTACCTGTAGCGCCCCGATCCACCAACTCAGATGTCAGCCGTAAAATGCCGCTGGATACAACCCACACTAGAGGTGAGCAGTGGTTACCATGGCTACAAACACTTGTTTGTATCCAGGAAGGCATCAGCTTGGACAAGTCACATAGCATCTATAAAGCAACCCTATTTTTTTTCCCTTGTCTTCAGTATTTCGTAACGGCTGCTGCCCTAGCTTTCTAATTATGAGTAGAGCTTACAAAAGAAGGTGCAATAATTTCAAATCAAGACAGAGAAATCAACCTTTTTGTGCAGCTACCATGGTGAGTGTTGTTAGATGAAATGTGCTAACGCTGAGCTTGTATGATATCATCTATGCAGTGGAGCCAGTGGATGCCTGGAAGCCAGAAGCAAACCTTTATGAATCAGGTAAGATAGCTTGCGCAGCAACATGCTCCTTTTTCAAGCCCCCAAACGAGTCCTTTTGCCAGCAACTCCTCATTTCTGACTGTAAGTACAAACCAAACCAAGGCTATCCAAGGAAAAGCATCTGGGTTTCTGCTCAGCCTGTAATTGAAGGGATTTGGAGTCAAAGTGGCACGGCTGCTCGAGGATAAAATCAGTTCCTGTTTGGCATAATTTTTGCCCAACAACAAATACTTGGTAGTGTTTGGGATTCTTGCGAAGCGGGCAGCTGTGAATGCACTGTGCTCAACGGAAATTTTTACCAGACAAACTTTCAGGTTGTTTCTGCCAAAGTTGACCTTTTCTCCTGGTTTGTAATAAGAGAGCAAAAAATGTAGGAGGATATATTTCCTTGACAACACATGATTAAATTGCCTTAGATGACTGTCAATTAAATTTATTTCCCACTATCCCTTATGAAAGCTGCTGATGAGATTGAGTTTCCTATAATTTTAAGAATGTACATGTCAGTGATTAGGACACAAGACATCTAATGAAATTTATGAATTTGTCTTCATTAAGGTATAAAACCTAAAGATTACATTTTTAGCTGAATTCTGCTTTAAAGATTTATGTTTCTTAATTTTCAGGCTTCACTCTGAGGGAGCAAGAACCTGTACCTAGAGCACCTGAACCTGTGTCACAGGGAGACCCAGGTATGTCCCACGTACATCTTTAAAACCACTATTGTGTAGGGTTGATATTTGATTTATATTGATATTGACAGTCTTGGTGAAAGTTGGGGCGTTCATTTCAGGCACATGGGTATTAGATTGACAGCAAGATCTCTGCTGTACTTCAAATTAACCCTGGACATTTTTTTCTGTAAACAAACTTAGTTTTATTCAGTGGTCACAAACTCCACAGAGTATTTTTAACATTTTCCGCATTGACTTGCTTTTGCTCCCACTGCTGCAGAGTGTCAAAGTGGACAACGTTCAAATTTCACATATTATAGCTTCAAATGTTAACAAATCCATTACCAAACACATTACTCAAACTGGTGTTCCCCGTTTCTGCAGACTGTAAGGTGGACCTGGCCTTCCTGATGGACGGGAGCTGGAGCATTGGGAAGCGACGTTTTAAGATCCAGAAGGACTTCCTGGCTGAGGTGGCTCAGACCATCAATGTGGGTGTGGCTGGACCCATGATGGGCATCATCCAATACGGGTAACCTCACTTTTCTTGTTGTGTCATTATGTACCGTTTTTAGACAGCAAAACATAATGTTTGGTTTTTGTTTTGTCTGAAGGGATGACCCTGTCACAGAGATCAGTCTGAAGACTTACTCCAACTCCAGAGAGCTGAAGTCAGCCATAGATAAGATTGTGCAGAAGGGAGGCCTTTCCAATGTGGGTGAGTGACCTGCTGTTAGCTGCCAGCTACAGTAAATGCCTACAAACACAAGTGTGAAAGTGAAAGGGGTGCAATTATCGCATGGTTTACTACCCAGGCACATTTTCACATGCGAGGATAGAATTAAATCTAAATTTGCTGCGAGACACTGCTGGCTAAATTACAGTCCTGCTTCTGTAAGCTCTGTTTTTCCCCTGCTCTGACCAGAAAACTTTTGGTTTTACCAGCCCATGGGGGTCAGCTTTCAGAGGGCAAGTGCTGTTTTTCTGCTATGGTTAGTGCGTCAGCATGCACCCGCTGCCACATGTGCCTTTTATGACTTGCTAAATTTTGCATGCCGATACAAATATGTGTTATTTGTGTTTGCCAAGAGGCGCTCTCTAATCAGACAACAGTGTGAGTGGTCCCCAACAGAGCCTCTCCTGTTCCGCTATTGTTTAGACCACCAGCAAAACTATACAGGCAAAATGATAGGATATCGCTTTTTTGTGATAGTACGCAAATAAAGCAATGCACTTTATAGAGAGATGTGTGTATTTTTGTGTACAAAATAGGCTGCTGTGTAAAGTTTTTATATGGCAAAGAGCAGTGTGTTTTTCGAGGGATGCTTCTCTACATATTGGTCAGGAAGAACATACAGCTCCCAAAAAAGACCTCAGTCCAATGAATGTACATTATGAGCACTGTTGTGTGTGTGTGTGTGTGAGTGTGAGTGTCTTTTGGCTTCATTTGATATTCAGCAGTTCATGTGTATTTTTATTCACACGCTGAGTAACAACTTTGAGAATAACAGACTGGTTGTACTCCTTCATCTTGTCCTCTCCCAGGTTCATACCTTCATTTCAATCTTGTTCGTGTAGTTTAACCGTCTCTCTGCTGCCCTCTGGTGTCCTGACAGGAAAAGCCCTCTCCTACATCAACAAGCAGTACTTCAGTGATGCCAATGGAAATCGAGGTGGGGCTCCTAACGTGGCCGTGGTGCTGGTGGACGGCTGGCCCACAGACAAGGTGGAGGAGGCGTCCCGGCTCGCTCGGGAGTCTGGCATCAACATATTCTTTGTCACCATCGAGGGCCCTGATGACAATGAGAAACAAAACCTGGTTGAGGCCAACTTCGTTGACAAGGTGGAGTATTTGTCTCAAAGGTGTGTCAGTGCTTCATTTAAACAACATACCAGTTTGAACCACAGCGTGTCCCTCATCCCCACAGGCTGTGTGTCGGACGAACGGCTTCTTCTCCCTGCCTGTGTCCAGCTGGTTCGCCCTGAGGAAGACCGTGCAGCCCCTGGTGAAGAGAGTGTGCGAAACAGAGCGCCTGGTGTGCAGCAAAACCTGCCTCAACGCCAACGACATCGCCTTTGTCATCGACGGCTCAAGCAGCGTGGGAACCGGCAACTTCCGCACGGTGCTGCAGTTCGTGGCCAACGTCACGCGGGAGTTTGAGATCTCTGACACGGACACGCGCGTCGGGGCCGTGCAGTACACCTACGAGCAGAGGCTGGAGTTCGCCTTCGGCCAGTACAACAGCAAGGCCGAGCTGCTGAACGCCATCAAACGCATCAACTACTGGAGCGGCGGGACCAGCACCGGCGCTGCCATCACCTACGCCGCCGAGCAGCTGTTCAGCAAGTCCAAACCCAACAAGCGCAAGATCATGATCGTCATTACTGATGGTCGCTCCTATGATGACGTCAGGGCACCTGCGCTGGCTGTCCATCGCCAAGGTGAGAGGTCAACCACAACTGAGCCTGAAAACAAGGAGGTTTTAGACAGATATGGTCACGTCAAGCAGTGATTATATCCTTGTATCTATAAATCACTTTCAAATCTCACTGAAAAGACTAATAAAAAAAAAAAAAGAAAATGTTTATAATCTAAAAACTTGATTTTTTAAAAGTTCCTAAACACTTTAAAGTCTGAGGGAGTAAGACTTTGACCCTGGATCAACTATATAATTACACAAAAAAGTTGTTTCGTCTTGTGTGTGTCCACACTGAGGTGCCATGCAGTGTGTGTTTGGTGTGATAAACACATGTGAGGCCTGTGTGTGTATAATCTGCTGTCCCTCCCTGTGGTCCAGGTGTGATCGCCTACTCCATCGGCATTGCATGGGCAGCCCAGGACGAGCTGGAGTACATCGCCACAGACCCGGACAAGGAGCACTCCTTCTTTGTGGACGAGTTTGACAACCTCTACAAATTTGTACCCAAGATCATCAACAACATCTGCCAGGAGTTCAATTCCCAGCCCAGAAACTGAGGACGGAGGGGAGGCGTAAAGAGGGACATCTCGATCGTGGGCTGTCTTAACAGAATGCTGATTGTAAATTTACTCTCTGTTGCCCAGATGGTGGTGCTGGATTGGCTGCAGCTCCCCCGTATTTGAACAGGGAGGGGTTTTGAATTTAGGTGAGGATTTTGGGTTTAGACAAAAAAACAAAAACAAAAAAAAAAAAACAAATCTTAAAAGCGAATCAGCATTCGGTCCCAAATATACAGACGGTGCTAACAGTAAAGGGTTTGCATACACAGTGACACACTGACATCTCATGTAGTGCCAGTTGTTCTCTGTTGGTGCCATAAAGAGAACAGAGTACTCCTAATCATTTAAAATGATGGTACCACTTTCTAATAGGTCACCTTTTATAACGGGTTTATCAGTTGTGAGTAAAATTTCAAAATTTTATTTATTGAAATTTTAAATTTCAATAAATAATGTTTTGAAGATCAATTATAAGTTTGGTTTGCTAGGTTGTGAAATTTAATGCGACTCTCTTTCTTTTTTTCTTCTTTTTTTTTTTTCGTCTGTGTAGTTTATCACACAAACCTCCAATGGAGGACACCTTTTACTTCTGAGAACATCTTGACCAAAATTCATCTATCAACAACTTGTCAGTTTTTACAAACGGCAAATTTGACTGATTGAATTTGTAACTACAATTTGGTTAAAGCAAGTGACATGCTGGAGGAGCCGAAGGGATTTTTCACAACTTGTGAACTCAAAACTTCAATAAACAAAATAGAAAAAAGGTTCCTTATTAGAAAGTGTTACCAGACTGATTAACAGACATAAAGGTGCCTTACTGGGATATGGTGCTTGCAGAGAAATGTAGATTTAAAGCATGCCTAGCACTTCCTCTTTTGGCTTAACATACTTCATAAACTTAATAATACGGTGCTTTTTTATACAATTCTCTGTCAAGAGGATATACTTTCTTAGAAATGGTGCATTTTGATCTTCCTAATAGGAGAGATTTGTTAGTAGGGACATTGTTAAAGTTCCTCTCTATGACAATGGTGCTGATATTGCCGGTGTTTAAGTGGGAGGTGAAAATGAGGCTCATGTGCAACCAATGACTGGATGTGAGGTGGCAAGTCAGCAGCATGGAACAAGGAAGTGGACTTATGAGAGAAGTGAGGAAAGAGGAGCTTGTATATCTTTGTACAGAGTGATGGCAGATATTAACTTTGCTTCTCAGGAATGAAAGCAAGTCGTCTCGTCACTCTTTTTTTCTAATAGTGTGGTTGCTTTTAACATTGCAGGCGTTTCTGGTTTGTTTAAAGAGTATTTATGATTTTCTCTGTTATGTCCTGTTTGTACATATGCATATTAAAAGCCTTTCGCTAATAATGTTCAGATAATTGATCAATATTTTTTTTTTTTGCAATTTTTAATAAAATAAAGAAAATGAAGAGAAATTAAAGTAGCTGTTTTGTCCTGAATCTTTTGTTGATCCTTTTGCATGACTTTGATCACACAGACATGATACACATATTTTTTTAAGATTCAGTGTGACTATATATTTTGACCATCCAGAATAATCATCCATAAATTCCCTTAGTAATCATAAGGGAAAAAGTTTGTCTTAAAACTCCAGAACTTGCCTGATAAAAACTGCTAATAGCTCATTCGGCAAACCTTTGCTGCCAATCTAATGCCAATGTGCCAAAATATACACAAACATATGCTAAAAAGTGGGGCTTAAGTTGTCTGTCAGACTTTGGAAACCCCTGATCTACGCTGATGATTACATTCGTTTTCTGCAAGTTGCAAACAGCTTTCACGATCGTCAAATGACCGACATCAGAGCCCAGGTAACGTTTTACAGCAGGTTTTATTTTGAACATACTTTCATATACAAACCAGTGACTGAGAAAATGGCTCATTTGAAGCTGTACTCTGCACATACAACATCTTGATTGATTTGTTGTTGTTTTTTTCTTTTCACCCAGGATCGTTTCCTCCTCACACAGTTTTCAATGAACTGGAATTTGCAGGACATTTCTCTTTCCCTCAGTGTTGGATGGTTAACTCATTATTTCAAATAGTCCTACAGTACTGCACTAATTTCCTGCTAAACACTGGACTATTGTAAAGATCTGGACATCATACATCACACTGTAGTCAAGCATGTCCACACAACTGGGGAAAACTACATACAGTACAAGCCATTCAATTCAAACAAGAGCAAACTGGCCAAAATAATTTCGTTATTCCTAAAATGGACATCTAGAACCAAGTTTGAATTGTAATTATATAACCAAGATGGTTTACTTTGGACACATATGGTTGTAATCTTACTTCTGAAGTGTACAGTTACTTGAATCTAACAAACAGGCATTATATTTAATGGTCTGTATCTACCAGCTTTGCCTTGAAATGCACAAAATTGATTCTCCAACCACACTTATCAAAAAGGAGCACTCAAACTCACGCTGCACAGTAAATTTTAAGACTGAATATATATTTTGTTTATTATAAGCATTTGTAATTTTACATCCCATGTTAAAATCGACAACATTGTGACAACCAGCTCCATTTCTCTGCCGTCCCCTCCCTCCCTGTTCCCCAAAACGAGTTTGTTAAAATAACAATTTCAAGACCTTTTGAAAGCAAAGGCACATTTGTCAAAACGTGTTTTAAAAAGGAAAATAAAGGCAGGCCAGCAAGCAGAGTCAGTCTGGAAAGCAGAGAAGAAGAAGTGAGGGGCTTCCACAACAGCTCCAGCTAGGCTTCAGTACCCCACATTTCTGGAACGACACAACACAAAACCTGACTTGGAGTAAAGGGCCCGGACCTTGGTTTGTCTGAGAGGGAAGGTCGAGGGCCTGAGGGATTTTTGGGGTGAGCGTGAAGTCAAAGGGGCAGAAGACCGGCTTGAAACCTCATTTTCTCCACTCCACACTCTTTAACACTTGTCCTGAGCCTCCTAGCTACGGAGGTTAAGTTTTAGTCTGTCTGCGGGGGGCGCTGTAGCCGGTCACACCCAGGCCTGCCTGGATGGTAGATGGGGGACTAGAGAGCAGTTCTCCTCCTGACTGGCCTCCCTGCCAACCCTTTCTATGGAGAGTTATGGCCCGTTTGAGGCTAGCGGCTACATAGTCTGCCAGTCCGACAGGAAACCAGTGGGCTGTGTGAGGTGGGACTGGACCCATGCCTGAAGGTCCTTCCCCTGCTGTGTCTCTATTGGTCCCTGATCACGGGAGGCTGAGTAAGAGAGCGGGGCCGCAGGGTGAGATGCAGCTCCGCGTCATACAAACACCTTTGCGAGGGCGTCTGCGCCGGCGCTGGCGATGTAGCATTTAGACGGATGAAATGCCACATCGTGGATCGACTCCTCAAACTTCTTTCTGTGAGCCGTGAACTCCTGGATGCAGGTTTTACTCTCCAGGTTCCACAAACGGATAGAGCAGTCATGACCTGTGGAGTTGAGTTGAGTGGTTACAAGTGAGTGGCACAAGGTAAAAAACCAGTGTTGAAGACCGAGCTGTCAACATCTATCAATGAACTAATGTGTAAAGAGAAAGAAGTTGTGTTGGAAATAGCACAAGGAGCCACTGGTTAAGAGGTACTTACTGCCTGACATGAGATAAAGACCATTAGGATCTACAGCTAAGCTGGTGACAGCCTCCAGGTGAGCCACCATGGAGTGAATCAGCTTCCCGCTGTTGTTGTCAAAGAACTTGATGTGTCTGTCCTCCTGCGCTGTGATGGTGATGGGAAGAGTTGGGTGGCTGAGCACCTTATTGATCTGACAGGAGGTGCCTGGTTAAAAACAGAAGAGCAGGTGAGACCTCACACAGCAGGAAGGCAGACTTACTGGAAGGATTCATCATAAACTACAATCTTAACTGTGGAGATATTATATTCTATGTATTGATGTCAGGTTACAGTGATGGAGATAACTCTGTAACACTGGACAGATGAGGTCTTAAATCTGAAATCAGTGATCTAACTTGGAATTGCACATCGAATCCCAGCTAAGGATTTCATTTCCTTCCTACAAAAGTCTTATTTTCTGAAAGAACCACACTGACTCTGCTTCAACATTACGGCTGTATTCAACAGGTGTTATACCTGAATGTGTTTTATTATTGTTAGCCTGGCAATCAAAGGAGAATTTTACTGATCAGAGGTCTAAATGCTGCTTTCGTATATTTTTCAGCTCTAGCAGCTCTTCAGCTGGGCTGTAAAAACTCACGCCAGTCAAACACTAAAAGCTCTTTCTTTCTTTCCATCAACAAGAGCATTAGGTTCAACCCGTTATAACCACTGTTAGTGGTCCACAGCTCTAAAACCTACCTGGCTCCAAATTGGACTCCAGACTAAGGACCAACTGGCGGGTCTCCATGTTGAAGAGGCCGATCTGCCCGTTTGTGAAGGATGTGACCAGGTGGGCTGGTTCACTGCTCACCAGGTCAACGGAGGAGGGAATTCCGAGCTCTAACAGAGAGAATAGCAGAGAAATGTAAGTTCCACTAATCATTAAAAACAAACATAACAGAACTGAAAAATAATGATACATGAATCAAGTCAGTACTTTTGTTTTCGTTGAATACTGCAAGGGCGGGGGAGGTGGTGTTGGCGTCCCACAGTCTCACAGTCCCGTCTGCAGAGCAGGAGAGGAGGCGCTGGTGTGCGCTGCTGTACACCAAACCCCAAACGGAGTCAGTGTGCCCACTCAGCGCTCCGCGCAGCACTGATGCATCTGTCACAGAAAACACAAGACAAACCAAAGTCAGTCGGTTTGATCTGAAAACCCTCCGATGTACGAAAACTAAACACATGACATTAAATAGTTACCGTAGGAGTCGTAGGGGTCGATGTTGGGATTGGGGGTGTTCCAGCACTGAATGGTACCGTCAACCCCTCCGCTGAAACACTGCTCCCCGGTACTGCTCATCACCACGCTCAGTACAGCCCCCCTGTGGTTTGAATAATGATGAATTATAAAAATGTCCTGACTATTAAACCAGCAGTGAAACAGGAAATGTTTTTACCTGTGGGCCCTGAAAGTGTAGATTGGTTCCACGTCTAAAGATGTACTCCTGTGGGCAAAGAGCGTGTTCATTAATCTAACATACAAGACAGACAATTTGCTGCTGGGCCAACGATCCATTAGTTGCTGTTTTATCGTTACTTTCACATCACATAATGACTTCAGCCTCTAAAAAAAAAACCCAACACTACAGACTGTGTGGGCTGCAGAGTTGAGACGTGATGTAATGAGTCTCGTGGAGCAGTGTGTTGTCAGTTCTTTGTCACATGGGGACACAAGAAACGTGTGACACTGCAGCAACAAAACTGAGCTTTAATACTTATGGGACTGTAACCACAACAGAGCTTTCCTTTCTAATGATGCTCACTCATCAGCTTCAGGTACAGAGAGACTGATACTACTATACACACCACACACACCACACTGTGGTAGTGCCTCTAACAGAGCAGATGAGGGAGGATTGGACAGCTAACTGACACAGAAGTAAATCTAAATTTGTTCTTTTGCTCCTTTTGAAAAGCATAAATGAATAAGAAATCAGTCTGTTGAAGTGGAAGCGTGTGCTTTAAAACATGTTCAGAGGTGTTGGGGGTCAAGATAATCTCACTTTTTGGCAGGAGCGGTCTTTTGCAGGTTCCACATCTTGAGCGTGTGGTCCTCTGAGGCGGTGACCAGGACGGGCTCCACAGGGTGGAAGACCAGAGCACGAATCCCATCGAAATGGCTCCGCAGAGTGAATTTGGGGTTCCACGTTTTTCTCATGGCATCCTTATTGTTGCCGATCTGGGAAGAGGGCACCTCATCAGAACTCAACATCCAATTAAACAGCTTCATTACATGTACTAAGTATAAGTTGTGTTGAACTCAGCTACAGTTAAAACAGTTTTGAAGTTTTTTTTGTTTAATTTCACAAGTAACAAAACTTAAAATATTTATGGACAAAACTTTATGTAAAAGCCTGCCATCACCACTAAAATAAGCCTGGTTTCAGAACGCATTCTACAACCTACGCAGGTGTATTTTTATGTGACTTTGACATTAATGTTGTTAATATGATGTCAAAAAATAACTGATGTCCTCCATTACTACACTTTCAAAGCAGCTTCCTGTGACACCGTCTATAAAAATAGCAGTTTGAGACACGAATGGCAAATTTTCAGCATATGATGTGAGTGTGGTAAATCTGTTGCAGATTAGAGGAGGAGGGTGGGATGGTTGTTTCTCCACGAGCAAAAATAGCCCCCCCCCCCGAGAAATGGCTTTAAAAATCCATTCTGCCTCTTCCTACTCACATCGTATGCCAGACTGTCGGCCTCGTTGGCCACGGTGAGTCCAGCCAGCTCCCCCAGGCCCAGCTCGCTCTCCATGGCCTCGTCTGTGCCCATAATGAACGACTTCCCTGAGGTGGGCGGGAAGGTCAGCGCCTCCACTGGGGAAAGAACAAATAAATAAATAAACGCACAAACACAGTTAAAAAGGGGTGAAGGGAATTTAAGCCAGTCTGACAAAGAGTTAACACGTTAATAGTACAATCTGCTCGTATTTTTTTTGCTGGAGCACCTTCATCTGTCCGGTTTCCATCGTGCTCATTGAAGCGGACCGCGTTGGGCCGGGACTGGGGCGTGGATGGAGGCTGCATGTGGGACAAGTCCTCTGCATCTCTCAGGTTAGCCAGCATGTCCTGCAGCTTGGACCGGTTTGGCCCTATTTAACGAGTCAGGTCAACAGTGTTACCAAACAGAGAAACAGTGATGGAGACTGGAGTAGGAAAAACAAAAAGAAGCAAAAAGTGTGAAAAGAATAAAATATATAAAAAAAACAAAACAAAACTGTGAGTACAAGCTGAAAAAGAGAACACAGAATGAATATGGAAGGAAAGCAGCACTGAAAGGGAAGAACGTATATTAATGTAGTATGTAAAAAGAAGAGATAATGAAGGGAAGTCAGCAGCAGAGTCCTCATTAAATGAGTTGAAGTGTTGAAGCACATTTATCTCTTAGTGTGGGCTGTGTGGAGGGAGTGATTTAAGATCTGGAGCTGGATTCTGTGACGTCTCAGCCCAGGCAGAACTATGAACTTTGGAAATTATGGCTGTTTATATGTTTGTTGCAAGCATTTTAACTTGTGGACCCTCAGAATAAAAATGTGAACCCCCGGTGTAAAGAAATACAATACACGAAAGGCTCAACTGCCTGAGAAACACCCCCGAACAGATCTCCTGAAGATCTCCTCCACACACCCACAAAAGTGATAAGGTCCAGCATGTGGAAACAAAAATAGATTAAACCAGAGGAGGAGGAGGAAGCGAGGTGTAAAAAAGAAGAAAGTGAGATGAACTGAGTTGCTGATATCATGACTCAATCACGTTAATAAAATAAATAAATAAAACAGCAGCAATGCAGAGCTTGGGCCTCATAAATGTAAAATTTAAGAGCTCTCAGCCACTGAATGAGTCTGAAGTGGGCTGTTATTCTGAGAGCAGTAGTATTCAGCTGAGTCACTTCACCGAGTCACTGGAAAAGCTTTTAATTGCCATCAATTTACAACTGCAGCAAAATACTTATTACTGTAGTATCAACATGGCTGACAGATGAGGATGAAGATGGTGATAATTATGTTATTATGACTGGAGAAGATACGGACGTAGGAAACAGATGACTGTGGAGACTAGTGCTGGCCCAGATGGGACACAGATGGACGAGTCATCACGACCGACTTTCACACTAATCTTTTGGTGTCAGACAGTGTGGACAGGATGAAGGGAATACAAAGTAAAACATTTAAACGGGACAGAAAAACATGCATCACGCATTAGAGTTTGTTTCGGGTAGGACAGTAATGGTGACAGATTTTGTCTGCAGACAGTACATTGCAGTAGAAAACAGGAAACAATGAGTACGAAATGACAGACAAGAGGACAGAGGCATAAGAGGGAGCAGCTCGAGAAGGAGATGAGAGAAAAACAGTGAAGATGTTTTGTTTTTGATCTGAGGCCTTTTGGCTGAAAGTCAGGCTCTACAGAGAGAGGAGTAGGAGGGAGGGAGGCGGCAACGCCTTACAGGACTTACTCTTCACCCCCTTTTTCCCCTTGCGCTCCTTTTTGTACTGCTCCTTGAGTTTGGTTATCAGGCCCGGGTCCACGTCCCAGGCCTCAGAAATGGGACCTTGCTCGTCCTTCTCTACACAGGGGGAACAAAACCAGACCGAGAGGCTGTTGAGGAACTGCCCTGGTCGAGGCCCGAGTGGCCTGGCAGGGTGGAGACCTCTCTCAGACTCCTACTCTCCTGGAGGTTTCTCAAGCCTCAAGGAGAGTTGCAGGCTTTAGTACCTGAGATGAGCATCTTCTCTTTAAGTGAACATTATTACCACCTCAGTGATATTAGACTCATTTTAACTGGGAGAAGCATTCACAGCCGTCTCGTTTAGTTAGGGGGATTTCTTTTCCACTGGAAAAGGTGAGAGCGGTAAGAGGGAAGTTAATACCATGTGGTGAATTCTTTCGTTTGAACATTTGGATTTTGAGTCATGAAAAATCGAATCACTGAATCCTCACCGTGAAATCTTTGTGATCATCAAACTGTTTACGCATGACTCAAATACTCAAATCCAAATACAAAGATACACCTCAGCATGACATTAAACCCCTTCTTTTTTCTGGCTTTAGTCTAAGAGACTCAAAGGGAATCAGGTTGACTTGACGACACACAGGAGTGGTAGAGACATTGTGGTCACAGGCTGGCTATGGGAACACACAGTGGAAGAGATCACAAACTGTGGGTTAAACAGAGAAACTCCAAACATCATGATTTATGACCACAGCATGATATATGAATGACGAGTACTCAGTGAACAGTCACCAAACTATGAAAAGTCAAATGTAGAGAAACAGGAAAATTCAAGTATTACACGATAAAGTAATTAGCAATCTTCAGTGCCTCTGAAACTTACATACTGTATTAGTAGATCAAAAAAACAAGCTCACCATTGCATTCTGATACTGTATGTACTATAACTGTATCTGTAGTGTCTACATACTTTTCATCCAATTCCAACTCTGCGATCCAAGACTTACCCCAGTCTGTGCCGTCCCCGGTGCCTCTGGACTCCGGCGAGGTGTCCATCTCGTCAGAGCTGGACAGGAAGTCGAAGCCCTTCAGCGCCTCCTCTGTGTCGGGGTCCTCGGTGGTGTCCATGCTGGCAGGCGACGATGACGACGACGGCGGCTTCTTTCTCAAGATCTGGGCGAAAACATTGAGGGCCGTTATTAGTAGTACAAGGACATCTTCAAATTAACTTTGTGTGAGTGCAGTAGGTGAGGGCAGACTGTTTTCTTACTGTCCTGGATTCCACATGAGTCCTGTCCTTGCCCTCGCTATCCTCTTCCTCATCTTCATCACTGAACTCAGCAGCTGCATTCTCAATGAACTTGAAGGCCTCCAGTACAGCACTCGTGTCAGAGAGCTCAGCTTTCCTGTTGAGGAACAATGATGCATGCACTGACTGTAACTGTTCTTGTGATGTTTACTTTTTCCAAGTTTACAAACACAAAAGCTTTTTGCTTCCACCTTCACATCATTATTTCCACCATGCACAGTCTATAGGCAGCCTGAGAAGAGCATACTCACCCTCTGGTGCCCATGCCCTTTGTGTCTGTCCCATTGACCAAAGGCTCGGTACTGGTCCGTTCACCTGTCCTCCCAGCTCCATCCCCAGCAAGTCCCAGTAGTGCTCGGACCCTCTGTGACTTCACGTCTAAGATGGTGTCTGTGTAGCCCACTTCTTGTAGGTACCTGGAACACGGAAAATGAACTCGAACCTGGCTGTATTTATTTTAAAATGTGCGTGGTGTCGTGTGGTGAAAAAGTGCAGAAAGATACAGAGGCCATGTGCAAGAGTTTAATAATGCTGCAAAGGACAATTAAATCACTGTATTACTTTTATTGTAAGACTTCAATGGAGTCAAAGACGAGGAAGAGTCAATTACTTGTTACCGTGAACAGTGTCATGTCCTCTGGCAGTGGTCTAGTTAACAGTATCAGCTCTGCTGAAGCAGTATGAGCTACTCATCAAATACTACACCTACCCTGTAGGGATGCAGAAGAAGCTCTAGCAATTTGAGTGGGTGACTGACTGAAATGGGAGGGGTGTCTTAGCACATCATTGATCTGTCCCTTGACATGGAGTCAAAAATAAATTGGCCGCCTCATCGGCCGGCATGTTGGGGCAGATCATGTGTGAGGCTGCCTAATGGTGTCTGGGACAAAGGCTGGAGCCCCATTTATTTACAGAGACTGACTGGAAAAACACAAAGTAGGTAATGACTGCTGCAGCCCATGTGAGGGCGCTCTTTCCCACACTTTTTTTTGGGGTCTGCTGACACAGCTCATAAAACCTGTTAGTCTGAGACAAGTGACTATACTACCCATAACCAGGGGCCTGTCAAAACCCTAACATTTCAGTACAGTTTATTTTAATGCATTGGTTTTGTTTTCTGGGTTAAAGACTGTCAGAGAAGGATAAAAACATGTCCACTTACTGTCTGAGGAGCTGCCGGCCTTGTTTCCAGGACAGCTGATTGTTGAGTGACCCAGAGGTCTCGTTCTCATTGGCCTCATCTGGAGAAGAAGAGAAGGACACAAATCAGGGCTGCACAAACGGCACAGCCTCTGACATTATTTCCGCTCTGTAAACAGGACCAGAACATTCCTGCATCGCAGCATCCTGGCAACTCCACACATCCACCGTTCAGTCACTATCAGTAAGTCAACAGTGGATTAGAGCTAAACAGAGGAGGATACGGCTTCTCTTTAAATTTTGCCAGTGAAATAAACATTTTTGCAACAGCTGCGCCCACAAGCACTATCAGTATATTCACGCCATACACCTTTTACTGTAGTTCATGGCTGGATTTAGAGCTGAGTAACTACTTGTAAACACGTGCAACTTTAATAACTAGCCTCAGTCCAAATATTTACATCCCAAAAGGCAATTATTGCCCTAAAAAAACTGTGCACAACAACACTACCAACAGAAACAGAGAAGAGATTTGAAACTCATTAGCAACAGCTTGTTGTTGATGCTAAAACCAGACATTTGATATTTAATGATGCATTCCGACATCTTCAAAATGGCTGGATTCTGCTCCAGCCGCGTCCCATGACATACTAGAAAGAGCAACGACGTGTGTCTGTGCCTGCAGCATCCAGAACAACACACACTCTTTATGACTGTCTACAGCTCTGACAAAACAAACAATGATGGGATTCAAAGCTCACTTTGATATTCAACAACGTCAGCACCCCGCTCGCGAGTCAGCTGGGAATTTTGCATGGGGCAGAGAGACGTGTTAATAAGATTTAGATGGGGTGAGTGTGTGTGTGTGTGTGTGTGTGTGTGTGTGTGTGTGTGTGTCGAGCAGTTGATTTGGCGGGGCAGAGAGAGAGAGGGGGCCTCAAAAAGTGGGTCATGCCTAATTCAGAAGGGTGAGGAGCAGGCAGGTGCGCCACCATACGAGCAACACCTCCCACTCCTCGTCTCCCTGCTTCCAGCCCCTCCACCTAACACCTCTCCCCCTCACCTCCCCTCATTCATCAACACTTCAAGGGCTTGGGTGCTTTGAACGGCCCTCATGAATAGAGATGAGGAGAGAGGAGAGAAAATATCACAATCTGACTTAATGATTGTGGAGGACTTGAACATGAGAGGCCAAAAACTACAATAACACAACATGAAACATGTAGTGCGCTCATACAGGAGTGATACCGGGGTAAAACAGTGTACTGAAATGGAAAGGGTGTAAACTAAAGGGTGACAGTTTAGATGGATAAAGCAGCTTAAGCCTCATTAATGTGGACTTTGGGCATTTTTTAAAAACTTATCTCTAGTGGTAATCAGCCACACACAGAGTTTTGGTTTTACTTTCCTGAGTTTTTGGTAAAATAATCTCACCACAATGTCATCGTAGTTGCGGCTCTTCAGCTTTTCAATCGCACCACATGATCTTCATTAACAGGCTGAGCTGTCATTGAATTTCAGATGTTCAATTCTTCCACATTTCTAAGATCTTAAAGAACTCTTGTCCAGAACTCTCATGGCTGAAACAGACTTAGTTGTTTGTGGAGCCAATTAACTGCTGGGTCTGTAAATCGTTAGAAAAAAGGTGAAACTGCTTTCCTACAGTTCAAGGTGATGTCCATTAACTGGAAAAACCCAGAGAAATTCAGTTTATTACCACATACGAAAAAGAAAAGCAGCAATTTCTCACAACTGAGAGGCTGGAAGCAGGTAGGTTTTGGCACTTTTACTTGGAAGAAATGGTGAAATAATTCATTTTCTTTTGATTGACTAACTGTTTTACACTGATAAAATTCAATAATATTTCACTCCGGAAACAAGGTCCCTGTTATTCTGGCTCAACAGCTTTCTTTGGAATTGCTTTCTACAGAAGAATTAGTCCCTTTAGAAACTGCTGCAGCTCTGTGGATCATAGAGAATAACAGAGACACTGTTTCTTGTAACAGTTCAGTTGATTTTCTTTTGAAATTCAATTCGCAAACATTGTATTTGGGTGGAGACAAAAATATCCAGGGTAAATAAACCATAACCTGCACAAATAAAACCACACCTGTCTCCATGGATAGATACCACAAGAGGCAAGTAAAAAGGTGACAAATGTCCCCAGTCTACATGATTTTAAAGCAATTCGATCACATTTGTTATTCAATGACTCTTCAAGCAGCTCAATATTTGTACAGTACATCTGTAACAACAATGGTGTTCTTTCAGCATTTAGGAAAGGACACTGTGAAGAAATCTATCGAAGGAAACAAGACTCAACACGAATGCAGCCTTCGCATGCGTAACAGTCCTGTCACTTGACGTATGTGAACTCAACTATTACAGTGATTTAGTATGAAGAGGTGGAGTTGGCTGCTTGAGCCTCCATAGACTTACCAGAGTCGTAGCTCGGAGGCTTCATGTCACCTTGATTTAACTCTGTCCCATATTTTAACTTGTGGTACTTTGCTCTGGAAGTAAAGACAAAAGAGAAGGATGCAGACAAATAAGCAAATAGGGCTGATCGAAAAGGTCCACTCATTATGTGCAGCGTCCGCGTAAGCATCTTCTACTTCAAACACACTATCTTGTTGGGCAGATTCGCTTGTGTGTAGAGCTGTAGGGCTGCATGGTTGAAATCACTATCACAACATTAAAAGGATTTTTTTTTTTTTTAGATTGCATATGTTTCAATTCAATGTCTCGTCTGTTATTCAGACAAATATTCACATTTGAGCCTCTGGATCCAGTGATTTTTTTTTTTTTTTTGAATATACAAATTTTCTATTAATTGGCAAATTATTGTAGCTGCAGTAGCAAATGTTCATCAAATTGAAATACAAGCAATAAACTTTTATCATCAGACTCTTCACACATGTAAAACAAAAACTTCAATTTAATTTGTTAGTTTGTGACTACAGTTTTCCTGGCATTATCAATTAAAAAAAAAAAAAAAAAGATGTGAAAAACAATAATGTTGTCTTTTATCTGTTTGCGCCTTGGCAATTCTGAGATGCTTTTTCTTCCAGTGGCTGCACACAGATCCATAACAGTGATAAAAGAGTCAATACAGCACAAGGAGAGCTCTCACACCTTTTTACACACAGACTCCACCACACTACCCCCTTCGTGATACAGAGGCAGCAACCCCCATGAAAATCAAATTCATTTTAAATTGGGTACATCCTACATTCAGAAAGCCATTTCTGATATTGCTTTCAGATACCCTCGGAGACATGACCTGTTGCTTAGCAACCGGGCAAAGTGGTAGTAATTCTGGGTTGAGTGTTGCTCCTGAGGCAGGGTCCACGGTGATCTCAGTGGCGAAAAGCAAATAAATATATTTTATAAACAGCCAGAGGGCGATTCCATATTTAAACCAAATGACGAGGTTCCTCACAGAGAACAGGTAGGAGAATTTAGCTCACCTGACTGGAGCTGACTGGAGGAACAACAGAGCACTAACATATTTTGACACCTGTCTAACTCAGCTGTGTTAAGGCTCTAATTAGCCTCGACAATCTCCCAGCTCACAGCTAAAATTAAGATACCTGCATCCTGTCACTTTCATTTCTTAACTCATCCCAGTTTTCACTTTTCTACTCTTAACCTTTACTTATCCAGGGAGGACTTTTCTGATTGTCTGTGCTAATTTCAGCAATGCTTTGCTTTCCGTTCACAGAATTCCACACATGCACAGGAATGGTCAAAAATAATATGACTGAAGTTAACAGGATAATTGTGCTTTAATACAACTTAACTCTTACTGGGTCCGAAACCCAAGCTGTCAGATGATCAGTAAGGTTGTAAACAAACACACCACCTTCATTTAGAGGTAAAACTGACAGGGAACACACCTGAAATGTCAGTAATAATCCCTCATTACACAGGAAAACTGTGTACACAGAACATAATTAAGACCCAAGTTGCCATATCCTGGATTTACCATTTAATAATAAATCCTGAGCTACACTGAAAGAAACGCCTGTCATAAATACTTCACAATGTATCTAATAATGATACACTCAATGGCTTAAAGCCGTGTTAGCAGAGACGTGTTGAAGGCACCAGTATATCTCTGTTCCAGGGTGCAGCCATGTGTCAAGGAGGAAGGCAAATGCAAAGTGTGTCACCACCACTACCACAGGGAACTTTAGTGTGATGGCGACGGGCCAGTGAACATGACAATGAGAACAAAGAA
Source organism: Toxotes lorentzi (assembly GCA_037833715.1). Lineage (NCBI taxonomy): Eukaryota > Metazoa > Chordata > Actinopteri > Toxotidae > Toxotes > Toxotes lorentzi. The sequence goes on from JBBMJY010000003.1 coordinate 16,076,141, forward strand.
ATTCTTCTCGTTTGCTGAAGAAAGCAAGCTGCGACGGTGACCTCGTCTTGGGTGGAGAGAGGATTCCTCTCTCAAAGCCTTCAAAGCCTTCCTGCCAACACATGCTCTCGTCCAGAGACATCACACCGGCTGGACTCGGGGGAATCTCTCTGGCACTCTCACCCCATTAGTGCCTCTGCTGACACCAGCTGAGGCATCGGTCTGGTGCGCACAGAATATGCACAAGAAGAGTACACTGGAAATTCTTTTAAAACACTAGCAATCCTTTTACAAATGATCAAAAAAAATCTTGTAGTAGAGATGTGCAGAGCGCTGCACTGTGGAGTAAACTAGCTCTGTGCAGACACACTAGATGTCGATGTATTGACATTGACGGAATCTCATGCCACGTTCTCCTTCTCTGTATTTCTCAGAGGCAGGACTTTATTTTTAGGAGTATGCAAAACATGGAATCACTGCAGTTGTTGCGCTGGAGACTAGCTGAGGTATTTTTGTGTGTTGTGGGTGGGCTGAAGCAGAAGTGGGTGGTAAAGACACTCACCTCTCTTGCTTCAGCGCGTACTCCAGCATTTTGATCCTCCTCACAAGGTCTTTCTTCAAGTTCTCCTGGCCTTTCCTCTCCCCCTGCAGGAAGGCGATTTGGGCCTGAAAAAAAAAACAAAAAAAGGATTGTCAGGTCACATTTTAAAGTAGTAAGAGACGTACAATAGCTGCTTTTATAAATAGAGTCAGTGTTTCCGGCGTTTTGGCATCTTATTTTTCAACTAGCTAGCAACAAAGACTTGACTTAAAAGACAACTACTTCTGTCGAGACTGAAATAGGACGATGTCAAATCAATGTGCGTGGCATGATGGGAAATAAAAAGCCAATCTGTACTATTCTATTTTAATCTAACCTACTCACTCTCCCACACAACAACCCACCCTCCTCTAAAAAACCCCTTCCCTCTCCATACCACTGTCTCTCTTCAGTAACAGGCAGCAGCTGTTGACGCACTCAGTCTGAGTCAGCATTACATTACATTACATTGCTGAGTACCACACACATATACATGCGCGTGTGCATGCACACATGCTCACTTGTAATGAGAGTGGTAGAGGCCAGCTCACAGTGCAGTATACAGTGCAGAGAAGATCGCACACTGAGCAAAAATGTATCGTGTTAAAATATGGAGAAAAAGAAAAAAAAAAAAGATCTGGTATTATTTTCTTCACTATGATTAGATTTAGCTACAGCCTGGTATGTGTGGTATATCAAATCTAACGGGTAGGAAAAAGTCTGTGAATTAGCTTTAGATACGGCTAGCTGCACCTTTACTCGAGCTAGCATTAACCTTGAGTGAAGTTACTTGGGTGTGATCAAATTTTAAAAAAAATTAATTTTCATCATTTGTTATATTTCTCAACTAAAACAAACTCTGTCCACACAGTCCGTCCAGTATTTTAAGGGTTACAGTGAGGTGAAGACTAGCAAACGGCTGCAGAGGCTACTAAACTCTCTAAAGGCTGTGTTGTTTACAGAATGGAGGATAAACACGCTGTTGTTTCCTGTTGTTGAAAATTACCAGCACGATGAACATAAGAGATGGACTTAAGTGCCACTCTGTAGTTAGAAGAAGATGACAGAGTAACTGGATATATTGGATTAACGCAAATGGCAAACAACGTCCGAAAACAGTAAACCACAGAAGAATGGTGGCAAGATGGTGGATCCATTTCAAACAAGGATAAAGAAAAGTCACGAGTCAAACCGCGCATGTCTAACTTCAAAAAGAAAAATTCTCTAGGGAATGACTCAAACTGTAAAACCACGAGTTAACATCTTAAAAGGGAATGAATATTGACTTGATTCCCTGCTTTTCACTCTACATGCAGAGGATGGTGCGAGTTTGAGTGGGCTGGATCACAGTTTCACACGGATAGCAAGCAGCGCTGCTGCTGCCTGCAACAATGAGTCACGACAGCACTTCAATCTGCCTTGTATTAATAACAGCATTTCTTACCATCCACAGTTCTCCACAGAGGAACTCATAACAACCTGCCTGCTATAGTTCGAGTGCCCTCAGGATTTAGGGTACTGGTCGAGAACCAAGTTTAGTTGGCCTCAGTCACATGCTAGCAGTCTGCGTAGAACTGATCTTGGGCCAGCACAGCACATACATCACCTACCAGTTCCTTATTCATCCTGCTTAATGTGCATCTACCCTCAGCTGGATCTATACTAATGCAGTCAGGATTGACAGCAATGTTAACAACGTTTAGTATGCATCTGGCATTCCACATCCATGAGCCAGCATTATTGAGTGTTAACACAGAGAGCAAAAAAACAAGTTAAACTTCACTAAAAAGCCCTCTGGTGCATTTATAAGCTCAGTTACAGTAACATGGAGCAATACCAGCAAAGCCCCAGAAATCATAGGAGAGTGAGTAAGCAATTATTTTTTTACTTGCTGACAATGATGACGTTTCCTGATAGTTGGATTAAAAAGGAGGTTTCAGGATGTGACAGGAGGGGGGAAAAAGTGGTGTACGTGATAACTAATGAACAACTTGCTTACATTCAATAAAGCAGGGATCACTTTGTGCTGTCTTTGGAGGATGGGAGAGGAGGCACATAGAGGGGCACAAATAAGGCATTAGGGAAAATATGACATTTGGAAAATTATCAGTGTTTGAAATGGGCCAGACTGCGCGGCTCCAAAAATAACTTACTCTGGCTAAAGTGGCTCCAATCCAAATATCAGTGAGGACCACAGCCTTGGGGCACTGCAACAGTGTCACATGCAACAGGGCCGCAGAACCTAGAAATACCTCATTAGGCTAATTGCAGAGCTATTTTCTATTAAATGTCTTTTGTTTTTTTTGTTTTTTAAAACAGGGAAAAGATCCCACTTATTTCCACAATGACAATTTAAGCATGGCCACACATTAAAGCCCTGCTTCAAGAATTTCACATCCAAAACGATGACAAAGAGTAAGAGCAGACTGACAGACAGACAGCTGGTTGTTACTTTGAATGCACTCAGTATAGGATCTCACGTCAACAAACCGAGACTGAACACAGACTCATTTTTAACTGTAGATGAAAACTGTACGTCTGTGTTGACTGAGATAGTGAGCGACGATTCACTTCCTTATCCACATGAAGCACTGGCCCAGGGACCCCTGGCGTCCTGCGGTGCCAGAGATAGAGAAGAATGCCGCTCTGTGAATCTCTGGCTCACCATCTCTCCTCCATCAAACATTAACCTTGGGAGGAATGCAATGAGTCAACTTGGGCCATAAAGAGACACAGGAAGCATTTAATTCCCGGACTCACACTGACTGCATTATTGGGCCGCTGGATAAGGGCTCCTTAGTCTGTCTGAGTGAGAGACATGTAGAATGGGGCATCCATCTAAGCGTGCAGGACCTTTCAGAGACAGGAAAAGGAGGAAGAACGAGGCTAGGGAGGAAAATAAACTCCAGCCGCTGGCTAAATTCTGGTAAGATAAGGTAAGGGAGTTGGTCACAGTATCTTCTGCTTTGGCATTTAGTCAAGCCTAGTTTAGGAGTTGATTTTCTACTTTTATTTGCTAGTAAAACGAGGAAAAATGGACTGACTGCAGCTTCAGGTCATACAAGACAGAAACACATAAAACTGCACAAACAAACATATAATTTAGCTCTTTTCAATTATGTTTGGTACTAAAGAGACACAAATGTTATGTTACTTCTCTGCACCATTTAGGTTGATGTCAGTTAAGTTAGCTGAATTTGTTTGCTGCACTACCAGTTTAAATCGAAGCAGGGAAACAGTTTCATTTCTTCATCTTTAGAGACGACACTAACAAACATGGAGACTATTTAACCACACATCGTTGGCAGTGTCTTACTACACAGCAGGGACAAGAGGAAAAGAGTTCAGGCTTGTCAACTTAAATTTTCAGTCAATGAATGTATGATGACTATGAATGATACCCCTGCTATTTATACACAGACCAGACCTTAAAGTCTGAGATTTGTGAATTCCAGACATGTTTTCTTCCAGACTTGTTCTGCATCATTGCTGAAGACATCTACAACACAATGAGGCCGTTTAATCTAGACAGAGTGAACACTGTGAAAAATCCAGTGCGTCTCAGCGGCAAGACTGAGCTCACTCCATTTGAAAAGGAAATTGAGCGGATACTCATAGAACCTCAGGGCTTACACACAAACAAAATGGTCACAGACACGCGCATGTGGCCCTTCGACCTTGGTCAGAGCTGAAGAAGGGATGGGAACCGGTGTAAATCCCACATTTACAATGCAAACAACCTTTCTTTCAGGGAAAACCGGGCTCACTCTCACAGTTACCGCAAACCAATGAGCACCACGATGGCTGACCTGATAACTAGCCAAGTACATTCCACACATGCCATTACACTAAAAGAAACAGAAAAAAAAAAGCAGCAAAACAACAGAAGCAAGGCTGAGGTGCTGGGGACGGCTGTAACATGGCTACAGCCGTGTATCTTCACCACAGATCAACATAACCACTTTCTGGCTGAAAGAGCTCACTTCAGGTAGCTTTTAACATATTTATGGCCACTTACAGTATAAAACACCAACTTTTGTCAGCCATTACCACTGATAAATGTATATACTCATCATTCTGACAATTACAGTTCCTCATAAAAAATTATTTTAAAGAGCTTCAGTCTGTGGTCGGATAAATTCACAATCTTTATAAGCGAGAATGCAAACATATGGTTTTCCTCTCTTAACTGTCATGTAGTATAATGTTGTGTAGACTGCCCAGGTCCAATTTCATTTGTTTCCTATAGATTTAACTGATTGATCTATTCATTAAATAGAATGAAATAAAGTTTGTGAAAGCCCTCAAAGGTAGCCTCGCTCATACTTCAACATACTAAATACAGACAGTGAAGCAGTGTCAAAAGATTGATGCTCTTTGATCTGTTTGAACCACAGGTGTTTGGAGAGCATTATCTGAAGAGCTGGGTGGTGTGGATAAAATACTCAATCACAGCTAATGTCATTTACAATATTGATATATAACATGAACTAACAGAATTTCTGGAGAAACTGTTCACAGATAATGTGTAGATTTCAGGGTTTCTGCAGGGTTTACCAAGTTAAATTCAAGATGTTTTAAGTGACTGAAGGAAATCTGATATGTTTTCACAGTCATACCACCCAAAGTGTGAAAGTATGAGGAACCTGGAATTATTTATTATCCTCACATTTTTTCAGTACTTCCAGGCAGTATAACACAATAATTTCTACTATATATGAATAATTAAATCAATACAACCTGGACCAGAGTTAGCAGCATAAATGTTTAATTTGTTAAAGTCAATTTAAGTCTGTTAAAACTGATGGTGGCCCACTACGAGAGTAACTAGCAGTACTGACAGTGCTTGTAGTTCTAATGTGCTTGGGCTCAAACTTTCTAGATATAGATAAAACTTTTATAAATTGTAACACCGTCTAAAGCCTGAATTCATACAGATATGCTTTTTTAGCAAATCCAGCGAGTAAAATACCTGAAATATCAAATGTTTGGATGCAAAAATCATACAATCCAATACTGCCATACAGCACACCTGCTCACTGATTTATAACATTGCCCGCAATAATCAAATATATCAAGGGACATTAAAGGAATATCAACCACAGTAGAAAATGGTAGGGCAATATTTCTGATGATAGATAAATTTATCCTGTCTCAGATCACATTTGACATAATTTCGGTCGCCCTTAGTGCAACGAGCTGATTGTGACTATGATGACTGATCGGTAAAATTAAGGTTGAGTTCAGGTGGATCATCCTCTTTCAAAGGAACTTCAGTAATTACTAACTGCAGTTTCACACCCAACTGTCTGTTCACCTCCTTCTCTGCTCAAGTGGGTGAGGCTAATTTAAGTGTTTACACTGAAACTGGTTGCCTTTCCACAACCACATTCTGCCTTGGAAAGCCTCTGTAAAAAGGCTCCACACTGATTGTATGTTACACACATTACACAACCATCTGACTGACTGTCGGGCGTGGGTATCACACAAACTGCCTAGTTTAACCCATTGTTCTAGGAACAGGGAGTAGCATTGCGAAACACTGAGGACTCTGATCATGGCTGGAACTGAGTCCTTCAAATCCAGACCCTGCACATCGATCCACGCTGCTCATGTACGTGGGCACAGATTCAGGACTGTTCTGAGGGTCAGGGTCAGACAGTGAGCTGCTCAAACTGCGATTTAATAAAGATTTCTGCTCAGTTACCTGGAATGAGCCAAGCTGTGCCTTTCACCTCTTGTACAAAACATGTAAAACAAAAAGAAAAATCTTATACTACCAGAGATTCCTCAGAGTCAAAAGCACATCTTCTCTCTTCTCTTCAATTTTCACAGAAACGCAGAGTTGTTTTCACCTCATCACGAGTTTCCACTCGAGCTTCATTTTACACTCTGCCGTCACACAGCTCACATCAAGTTGACACTGAAGTGCTACCTTACATGGGGTGCAAACAAAGGCACTATGTTGGGCCTCTGGAGGACAAGGGTGCTGCATCCCATGTTTCTGCATTAATATTACATAAGGTCCGTGGCGTACATGCACACCCTCACATATGGAGGCACAGAGCTACATTTTTCAACATCAGCATTTTCTCTGACAAATGGGCTATGTGACTGTAAGGAGTGGTCCTGGCAGATCCAAGCTGAAACACCAGCTTGACAATCTAGAGAGTAAAGTTGGGCTGCAGACGGAAGAAAAATAATTTATAAAAATGAAACATCTGATGTTATAAAAAGCGGTAAGTTTGTCTGCATTGGGTGCAAAACGTGATCTTTCTCCCAGCAACAATGTGCATTTGCGCAGTTTATTAAGAAACTGAAATTATACTGATGTGGGCCAGAATGTCACACGGAGCCAGTAAAGTGCTCTATTTCAGAATATGAACTCAGAGAAATAGAACAGGCTCAGACAGAGACACATTTTCTTCCAAAAAAAAAAGGCCGTCAGCCACCACGAGAGGCAACAAGGCGGCAGCTGGTGCCCCCTGGCCTGTCCTGTCTCTCTAGCATATCAGGCCTGTCAAACAGGACTCACTTTTTAGCTTCAGGTGACTGAATAACTTGTTCTCACAGACTTTTTTTTTTTAAAGAATATTTTCCTTTTTTTTTCTTCTTTTTTTTAAACCAGAGGAACAGAAGTGATCATCAAATCTTCAGAATGGAGAACACTGACGTTCTGTTGTTGATTCTGATAAGAAAGTTCGTTCTGAACATATGATGCAGATAACGGTGCAGAATAAAATCATATACGTTGGGCCGATTCTCCAAAACTGTAAACAAACAAAGTTAGTATGATGCTGACATATGGTTCTTCTGAATGAAACGGTCCCTTGCTGTATCAGGGCCCGAAAGTGAGAGTGTTTCACTCGTATTTATAACTAAAAATAGATGTGTGTGAACCATATTACAAAATTCAGCCCAAGCAGCCTCTGTTATTTAAACTACTTTATTACTGAGGTGTTCATACCGTTCATACTGTTTATACAGTTTAAAGCACGCTAAAGTAAAACATAATTACTTAATACAGTTTGAGGCCAAAAACCTAGTGTACTTTATCTATTCAAATACATTAATCACTTATTTTATTAATTATGCATCAAGTCATTTTACTTGTAAACTTGCCATTGTATCCCTTTATTAAGGAAAAACACATTAGCTGACTTATTTTCATTGTGAAATTTAGGATCACATGTGCTCCTTAGGAAAAAAGTGTCAAACACGGTGTATCCAGTTAAAGAATCCTTTGTCATATCTTGAACGAAAAAAAGGTTGCACTGTCAAATGAAATACTATATGTAGACATAGATGTACACAGAGTAACTGTACAGCTATGGAAAAATATATTGCTCTCTAGTCATTTACTTTAAAGCAAGAAAACACGGTTGTGCCATCAAAAAGTGTGAATAACAACAGACCAAACAACAGTTTGATCTGGTGAGTACACCAATTTACAACTCTGACAGACCAGTGACCTCAGATTTACTGTAAAACTGGGGGAGGCAGGCAACTTTGTGGCACAACCAGGCAGCTGTCCCGCACACCCACGTAGACAGACGAAGGCTGTAAGTGTGAATGGAGGAAGGAGAAGGGGGAATTAACGGGCCGACAAAGCAGCTCTACAGCCTTGAGAAAGGCTCTGGTGCGAGTCCAACGGGGACAGTGGAGCAAAGCTCAGAGGACCAGGTTTTAGTTAATAAACAAGGCTCCCTCCAGGATCTCTCACAGGAAAAACACAAACCATTTTTCAGCTACTTACTATTATCTGTACACAGTGAATACTCGATATGAGCTGCAGTGACTGTCTCTGTGGTGCTTCAGTTGAACATTACCACAGTCTGTCTTCAACCAGTGACTCAGGATGGGGCTGACTCTTTGTGGTGTACTGTATACCCTGGTTACACGAGAAAGGATGTGAGCTGTTGTGCAGCATTAGTGTCTATGTGAACTGTTTTTTTTTGTTTTGTTTTGTTTTTTTTAACATCTACGGAGCTTTAAATGTCTTTGTCAATATCTGAGAGCAACTATACTGAGTAACCAGTACTTATATTTTTGGCGAGGAAGCATGTGCTCTGATTTTTTTTTTTTGTACTTTCCCACTCTGGGGAGGGCAAAAATAACTGCAGCATGGGGGTTGATGTAGTATCGGCTGAGGAATGGCGTTGACTCCCATTTCTGAATTTCTGAATGCCACAGTATGTGTATGTTTGTGCATGGTTTAGTCCTTCCTATGGCTGCACATTTGGGTGAAATATGCCTCAGGCTTTGCCATTAGTGAAAGTAAACATGAGATCACAGCAATAAGTCATCTAACAGAGGCAGGCTAATTCAAAGATGCTCCACAGTTAGAAAATGGGGAGATGTAATCGAATAACGTGTGCCACATAATCTTGTTCCTGTTAAAAGCTTTTTTTTTCCTTTAGAAATACAAGAAAAGCTTCTATCCAGTGAAGAAAGTGGGACCACGTTTCCGTCTGCTCCCACATGAAGCCACCTTACACCCTGAGTCACCTTCAACCTTCTCCCGGTGTCAAATTCTGGCTGCTGACAGATACTTCTGGCAAGGAGATACCCTATGGAGCAGGGATTTCCCCATAACTGGAGGGCTGATGAAGCACACTGGTGCCCTGCCTGGCCTGTACAGGGCGTAACTCGACTCAACCTCAGTCACCAGACTCAGAAAGGATCTGTGCTAATCAGTGCAGCAGGGTGACAACAAAAGACCAGATACGACACTGTTAATAAGACTGTTTCTAAGAGAAGCAAAGTGGTTGAATACAACATACTGTCCTCCACTGTTATATATTACGTCAAAACACATATTTTGCAATTTGCGTGAAATAATTTGGACAACTGAATACAGTAACACAAACGCCATGCAATTATTACGTAATGCAAATTGCACTGATAACATCTAAGAGATAATAGTGAAACTTCACTATGTCCTTAAAAAAAACAAACAGTATTTTAAAGTCAATGGCAGCATGCTGTGTTTACACTGGTAATAAAAAATAAATACACTTGCCTGGGGCTAACCCATCGCTTAGTTTCAATGCCAAAATAAAGTTAGCCTGAGACCTCAAATGATTAGTAAAACCACTGTTCAAGTGTTCAATAGGAAAATAATCAATAACTATTTTGATAGTGATTGTACAGTTGTTTTTTTTAAAGCAGAAATTACATTCTCTGCTTTCAGCCTCTGAAATTTGGACATTTTCTAGTTTTCTCTGACAAGAAGTGATGGACATTTTTCAGCATACCTTTTTACAGAACAAGCTATTACTCATTTGATAATGAAAATAGTTGCAGCCTACAACCGATTGCTGAAGCCATTTATTGAGCAAAAATGTCAGAAATTCATTTGTTCTAGCTTTGGTTTTTCTGCAAATGGAATATCTTTAATCTTTTACATCTTTTTTGAAATGTTTGTCAGACAAAACTAACCATGTGAAGATGTGTAAAGGCTATTTCCACAATTTTCAACTACAATTTAAAGAATGAACTGATTAACTAATAATGACATAATCGTTAGTTGGAGCCTTGGTTACATTAATTACCGAGATAACATACCACAGACTGACCAGAGCTGTAACCTATCACTCGCTACCCAAATCAGCTTGATTCAGTCAATCAATTGACTGTCAGTGACCACTCAACTGGAGTCTAATCATGAATGACAGCATCCTATGCATTACACACGGCAGATCAGCAGGACAAGTCAGGCATATACCGTACAGTTTCTGTACTGCTCCATTAGAGAGGAGTGGCTCTGAGCATGACCTAACAGGCTGGCTCGATGACATTCCTACAAGTCCGGGGGTTCGCCTTCCTCCCAAACGGCAACATAAGACACAGCTTCAACTGTTTTCCACTCAATGTCTGCACAACCAACAAGAAAAAAAAATACTGGGAGGGGACTGAGCATTCACTGGGTTGTGAAATCGCTTTGTGTACACTCAAAGGGCTGTTATCTGAAATAATACATTTCGCCTTCTTAAAACACGCAAGATTAATATGTCTGTTTTGACTCTGTAATTAAAACACATGCAAGTGGACATGATGACCAAAAACCACTGAGGATCTATGCCCACTGCAGGTTTATTCATACGTGTCTATTTATGTTAATTTCAGTGAATTTATTTCTTCCTCACAGTGGTCCTTTCACCAAACATTAATCCACCAAAACCCTCTACAGGTAAAAATACTGTACATGTTGGTAATATGAAATATGTACATATCCCTCAAGGACACTACAAGGTTACATCCCATTTGGATTTTCAATGTTTTTCATCCTTCATTATTGTTCTCATGCTGTGCAGCACTGACAGAAAGAAAAAGTGATTAGAGTACAATTATGAGTAAGCGAGAAAAAAACTGTCTGCTGGAGATCAAATGATACTCAAAACATACACCAGCATCATGTTTATGGTGAGATGCAGTAAATACAAGAACTCAAATTGAGCGCGCACAATTTTGCCGCCACAAACAAACCACCCAATAAGCCATTTAGCAACCTCACAGTGCTTTGCCACAGTTGCTGCTACTTCGCTGATAAGCTTGCTTCATGACAGCAGACAGGAAGCTTAATACACGGGCCGGACTGAAAGCGCTGCATGAGGCTGATGAGTCAAAGCCTTACTACACTGATCATGTATACGTCACCAATCTAAAAACAATGCAGTGTCTCCCTCTCATCTCTTTGTTAGCTGAGGTCAGTCAGTCCATGGAGCAGCCTGCTGCCAAACCCCAAAAGTCAGTGCTGGCTCCTGTCTGTGATCCAACAACAGTGGCCACATGACTGGGTCAAAATGATGGAAAGAAAAAAAAAATTCTTCCAAACAGTAGCCATGGAAACTCAATTTAAACAGAAATAAGTCGTAACAATGCCTACTCAAAATCTGGATTAAAGGAACAGTCTGGCACATGGTGTCCAAAGTTATTTTCCCTACTGCAGAAAGTTAAAGTGTTAAAAGTAGATCATGTAGGCTGGTGATGACAGTTTCTTTTATATCTTATGTTCAGTTAAAGTCACAAACATACAATTCATGTATACTATAAACATTTCTCTACTGAGCCAAAAAAAACAAAAAACAACTTGAAGCCACAACTAAACAAGGATTTCACAGTGAACTCGGGCAGCTGCCAAGACATGAAATAGTTAACGCAAACTGAACATTAAGCGTTTTCCCCTTTAAAAAATTGTAGGTCACAGTGTGAAAACCTTACATCTTAAAAACAGACAAATATTTGAGATTTTTGGCCAAACGGCCACAAAAGAGTGGACCACTTAGTAAGAGCAATTAAGAGCACTGTGACTTTTACCACAGACACGACAGCATTTTTGATTTTCTCTTCAGGAGTGGCAGTGACATAGCAGCTAGCTTAAGATAACATTCATAAACAAGACATAATGACTCCACAGCCCCTTCTGTGTTGTTTGCTGTCGGTTATCACTGACAGCTCTCAAGATTTCAAAAACATTAAAGAAAACTACTACCTTTACTCCAAGTCACATTTTCTCTAGGTTTAGACATGAAGTGCACTAAAAAACAAGGCGGGGTGCTATACATTTAGCTATAAGTAGGCAGGTGACGTTAGCCGATTTGTATTTCTACACAACGCTTTTGCACTACACTTAAACTGCTCTGCTAGCGACTGTAGCTTTCGGTAACTTTCGTGTAATTACAACAGTTTTTATATAAACCTTCTGGAAAAGTCCTTTTTTTTAACTCCTCAGAGCAGCAAGCAAGTTTAGTGGCTTCAGTCATTAAGGAGGTCGCAAACAGCCGTCGTGAAGTCGGGTCGGGGGGGGGGGGCGCTGCAGCTCCATTAGCTCCTGAGCTAAAGCTAACAAGCTCGCCTGGTAACCAGAACAATCAAACAGAGAAACTCAACGCGAGTTACTAGAAAGGCCCCAGTAGTGCCACTGACATGCGGTCTTGTGTACTCTAATTGTGGTGTTTTTTTACCTGTAATTCGGCCCGCTCCACCTCCCATTGTGCTCTCTCTACTTCGAAACGGGCCCATTCGTGCTGCAGGAAGTGCAAGATCCCCGGGATACTGTACTGCGCCCTGGCCGCCTCCCCAGCGTCGCCATCAGGCAGCGGTCCTTTCCCACCGCCGGGCAAAACCGAGTTGTTATTGTTGAAGAACACGCCGGGCCCCGCCTGTTCGTCCATGGCCGGGCTCGGTGGAAAGGTCTGTCCGTTGTCTCGCTGAGTCGGGGGGTGCTAGTTACCAACGGAAGGGCAAAAACCTATCGACGGCGCTCCGTCTCCTCGGCTCAGGGGAATGAACTCACTTTCTGACAGCTAGCTGTCATTGAGTGACGTCAGCAACCACGGCCACGCCCACAGCGTGTTGGGTGGGGGCGCTCGATTCGCTCACCCAGAGTGCCCGGAGGAGGAGACTCTCCTTGTTTATTTTACACAGACAGGAAACATCAGTTGAGCATTATGTCACAGCTGCTGCATCGGGTTTTATTCCCCAGGCTGCGTTCAACCATCGGCTAAAATGTGCAACCAATTACAGGCAACAGCAGAGTGAGGTCAAAGCAACTTTATTCATATTTCAAAGAAATGAGAGTGGAATATGACACAGGGCCATTTCAGCAAGTCTGCCAGTGGCAGCTGATGCTCACCTATTCATATAGCTATTGCACGTATCTATGGATCATAAGCAGTAATAAGAAAAACAATCTGAGATATGTAGCACATACATTAAATTATATCTAATTGATGTAATATTCCTCCATTAATCTGCAGACAAATTAACCGTCTCTAGATGAATGTTAATTTCTGACTAAAAACAATTTGAAATCATGATGATTTTAGTATTCTGATCTTCTACAGATTCTGATAAAATTTCATTTTGTGCTAGAAATAATGATCAAAGCTAATTTCTCAGTCATGTTTTAGAACAAGTGGTAGGAATGTTTACAACATAATTTAAGAGCAAAACACCTTTTCAAAAAAGAAAGAAAGAAACACCACATCAGTAACAATCAGCAGCCCGTAAGGCCACATACTAAACCAGCTCCATAAAGGAAATACACGATTGGAATAAAATACCTGCCATGCTCATGGTGATACAAAATCACAGTGAGAAAAATGGCACAGTAAACAACTTTTGGATCGTAAGGGATGATGACTAGACAAAAACAACAAAGGAACAAGATCAAAGGGAAAAAAGAACCTTCAGGAAAAACAAAAATGTAACTTAAGTCCCTTTTAAATGTGCACCAGAAATGATACATTCACAAAATCAAACTTTCCTACAGATTTTAAAGTGGGGTTTTTTTTCTAGTGAACATTCAAAGGCTTTTTAATAATATTTACATAACTGCCTTCTTGACTTCAAAAAGAGTTTCCATTCATCAAAAATAAAGATGAGATGTAGAATAAATAAATACATTTAAGAAAATGTACTTGTTACAGACAATGCTGGTACTCTGCTTACAGAAAACTCAACAAACCAAAAACAGACAACATTAAATTAGGCTGTGATAGCATTTTTTGTGCAGAGTGTTCAGAAGAAGCTCGTCTTGAGTTTTATGGTTGGTGCAGCTTGCACAGTTGGCTGAGCTTGCCTGGCTGCAGCTTTGGCTTTGCTGCTGGCCTGGTTGGCCCGTATAGCAGATTCCAGGCGGGTTTTAAGCTCAGGTGCTGCACCAATTACTATCTTGAAGGCAGCTGGATAGAGGGGGCCAATCCGCATTAAGTTCTGAAGGGCAAAATCGTGCAGGCCTTTGGAGACTTGGGGAGCAGAGGAGATGGCATTTTCATCCAAAAGGTAGGAGATGAGAGTTGGTACAAGAAGAGCGAGCAGCTGCACCCCTTTTAAACACATAAACACAATGAGACATTAACAAAGCTGCATAAGAAAACAAATTAGATCTGCAATTGTTAATCAATGAGTTGATCAACAATACAGCATCTATTTTGGTAAATAAATAAATCGTTGAAATTATTTTTCAAGAGAAATTATTTTTCAAGAGAAATTATTTTTCAAGAGAATTATATCAATATTCTCTGGTTTTTCACCAATGTGAGGATCTGATGGATATTTCTACTGTTTCCCAACATTTCATGTGATCAGTTGGTTAACCAAGAAAATAATCGTCAGAATTCGTAATGAAAAAAATCTGTAGTTGTATCCCTTAACACAATAAATGTAAAAGTACCTGAATACCATCAATATGTGACGCATAATAATAGCTGCAACTCAAATAAGGCTTTTGTTTTTGCAATTTGCATTACGAGGGAAATAAAAATGAGAAAACACCGGAACAAGTTAACTGGAGAAACAAAAAACAAATTTTTAAAATAATATATAATACATAATTCAGCATAATGTTAAATCAATATTGACAAACTAGTGCAGGCATTCTAAATTTAGGATTTAATGCACTATTGCTCTGATCTTTGGCAGCACACAACCAAAGGCACCGAGCTTTATACTTTACGAGACCCACTTAAATGGAGCTAAACACTTTAATGGAACAAATACGATACTTTAGTGGTCCATTAGGCAGAGGGATACTTACGGTTCTGCTCTTCACCCATGCTGACCAGATTCTCCAGGACCCTGATGCCCTCCTGCACAGCCTGCAGCTCAGCAGCAGTCCCTGGCCGACTGCGCTCCACCGCCTTCAGCTTCTCCACCATGAGCGGAGCCAGAGCGTGGATGTACGGGGTAGACAGGGCACGGCTGGAGTGCTGAAACACTGACAACAGCAGCTGGTAACACCGGGCCTGAACCTTTGGCAAAAAGAATTGAATCTCACTCACTTACACTGGTGACAAACATCTGGAAAGTCAAATACACATTTTTCTCAGACAATTAAAATTTGTCCAAGTTGAGATTCTCAGCCTCTCCCATTCTCACGGTCCTTACCGCTGGATCACTAGAGTTCAGGCCGTTTCGGAAGCGGTCCATGCAGCCCTTCTGCAGGACTGTCACTCCTACAAGCTCACTGCTGGCAGACAGCAGGAAGAGCGTAATCGCTGTCAACATACTGATCTCATCCATGTCAGGTCTGGACTCATCTACAGAAGTACACAAGCGTATTTTCAGTGAATAAGGATGAAACACTCTTTTTCTCTTCCACAGAAAGGCCAGAGGTCACGGTCAAACGGATGCATGTAATTGCTTACCCGGCTGTGAATACTCAAGCACAGATGCCAGGCTGCTCCTCACGAGGCCAGTCCACTGTGTCTGCATGCTCTCCACCCGGGCCAGTGGGGAGGTGATGATGGTCTTGATGCCCTGCAGGGCGGCTGACACAGGCACAGGCACCAAGTTGTCAGAAGTCTTAACTGCAGTTTCCCTCAGCACCCCGGTGATCAGGAAGAGCACTGTGGGAAGGATAGTCATGCTTCCTGTAAAGGAAATAAATAAATAAAGGAATGAATGACTGAGAAATGGGCCATCGTTTCACAGTGAACACCACATTGCTATGCTAATAATATTCATACTTACTCTTAATCTGACACAAATGCATAAAGCAGCTTATAATGCTATCTGAGAAATGAAAGGCACATAGAAACCACAGCAGAACTAGGCTTTTTAGTAAGTATAAAAAGTATACACACAAATCTGAACAGTGCAGAGCAGGAAGGCAAAGTGCTCTAAAGTGATCAAAGCTGGGGCAGGCAGAAGAAAAAAAAACAGGGAATATTCTTTTGTGTGTGTCTTTGTTGCATATTTTGCGTGGTGTGAGCGTGCTGTTGCAGTTTGCCTCGGGCCTCACCGGCAGGAGAGCAGAGCGAGGGCAGTTCGGCCAATATGGAGACTGTGTTTGCCACCAGGCGTGCACTTTCTTCGGGCAGTCGCTGAGGCCTGAGTGGCACATGGCTGGGTGACTCCTTCACACGTGTATTAAGCCGTGGTAAGTGGCGGACCAGGATGAACACGAGCAGCTCCATTGCTGCAAACACCAGAGACTTGCCAGGGACGAGCTCCCCTGTGTCTCCTCCTTCCCCCAGGCTTGGCCGAGAGTCTTTCTCTCCTTCTTCCTCTTTGCCTGAGCAAAACAACACAGTGACCCACATAACTCATCCAACTTTACTATGAATAAAAAAAGGTAACTAACATAATATTGATCTTAACACTCTCTCGTTAAGTTAAATCAAAAACAGCACAATGAGTTTGTGTTTTCAGAATATAACAGTAATTAAGCCTGATGTAATGTAATATAATGATTAGGACATGTGAAATGATAATAATATAAAGAGTGTATAAGTTGCTTACCCTTGTTGGACCTCTGTCGCTGCAGATGGTCCTGTGCTGCCCTGATGGTCTCCTGTACCACAGCAGTGACCTGGAGCTGGACAGCAGGAGGGTCCCTGGTCAACAGCAGCCTGTGGAGTACGTTGAGGAGCTCCACTGCCAACAGCTACAACAGAAATAGCAATTACTGTAATGCCACTGTGAAACACTGAGAGGGTGTCTATTTCACATCTGCAGTGTAATGCCCGACACAGCTTCCATTATGACTCACTGTCAACAGGTCCACAAGCAGTTGTTAGTAAGTGGCCGCGTTTTTTACAAAGACATGGAAGACATAATGTTTAAATCAACACATTTGAATAACTTTCATTCTGTTTGCTAAATAAAACTCTAATTTTTGGCCTACAGACAAGCTTCGCTGATTTATAAAACGGGCTAAAAGAAAGAAAGATCTTCCCCCTCTGATGCACACACACAGTTTGTGCTGTGACAGGAGACTCTAATGACAGTGTGACAGCAGCAGGCAGACACACACTGTGTCCACACTTCTAGGCCAAATACGTCATACAGCCAGCAAGGAATGTCTCATTTCAAAGGCTCCACCAACCGAGAAATATAACCTTTGTTTTTCTGACTATGTGTATCCTCGTTTATGGTGTGTCTGAACTTCAGGCAACATGTAAAAGTAAAACCATTTCTGAATTGCAAACTGAAGCAGTTATAAACCAAAATCCAAATAAACAAATATAAATTGTGTTTCCGAAAATACAAATTGTTGCACAGAGCTTTAATGTCTTTATATACATTTTTATTTAAAATTGTGTACTGAATATCTATGTAGGATACATTTTTAAACAACTTGAAATACTAAAATAGTGGTACACATCTCTACACATTTCTCTCTTCCTTACATGTGTAAATTCTTCACTCTGACTAGTGTCTTTACCTGGTCCTCTGCAATATGGGTCTTAGCACAAGGAGATTCTAGTAGAGTGCACAGCGCCTGCAGGCAAGACATCACATGTTCAATGGGCTCCTCGGGCCGTGGGAAGCAAAGAAACTCTATACTGACACCTGAGAGACAGAACACAGAAATGCACTTAGGGTGTGTTCGTGCGATTTTCTTTTTTTCCTCTCATCCACTTGTGTGAGGTAAACACAAAGCAGTTGCTCTTTCCTTGTTTTTAAGTCTGAGTAAACTAGGTGCTCCACCTCAGCACAGCAAAATACTGTAAATGCTCTACACCACAAATGATGGCTGTGTGTCTCTTTACCCAGCATGAGATGCATCCTGTCTTTGACTGACTCCTCAAAGCTCTTTGTAGTGGAGGGGGCTCCTTGAGGCAGGGAAGGAGCCTTGGAGGGAGCTGATGGGACCTCTTCTTTCTCTTCACCAGTTCCAAACCCAGTGCTGCTCAGCCAAAGGGCCACAGCATGCAGGACAGGGGCCCAAGAACTTCGGTAGTGGAGCCTTGCTGTGTCTATAGTCTCTGGAGTATAAAACGCTCCACCTGAACACAGACACACAATAGTGGGAAAATACTTTTACATTAATCTACTTTCCAATTTAATTTGAATTTCATACAGATACAGAAATTAATCTAAATGTCTATTTAACAGTACACTAGGAGAAGTTTTGTTGATATAGATATGTATTTTTCAGTCCAATTCACAGTGAAGGCTTTTTTGCTGACGTCTGGAGGAGGTCTCTGGAGAATACAATCTCAACTTTTGCAGGACCAAACATAGAGCCAAGAACTCAAAACTAGTGCTTGCTGTGAGCTACATCTCCATGTTCTATTAGAAACACTGTACATACCATAATGTAGATTACATTAAGGTATGTACACACCCGTGCAAATGAATAGATTCGATCCAGAAATCAATCAAAAAAATCAAATCAAAGTAAAAAATTTTCTTTAGAATGAAACATTTCTAGATTATATTCAGCATTCAGTAGGAAAAAGTCTGTCTTGTACCGTCAGGAGGCAGCTGACTGGAGAACTCAGCAGGCAGAGTGAGCAGAGCGTAGTCTCGCAGCATGGCCAGCCACAAGCGGCTCAGTGAAGGCAGCTCTGGCTGCACCAAGGTGATGAGGCTGTCAGGCGGAAGCACGCCGGCGCCTAGATCCTCCTCATCCTCATCGTCGTCTCCGCTTCGGACTGGCTTGGCAGGCTTAGACTCGGCCTCTTTCTTGATCTTCATCGCCACCACGTACACCTGAGAGAGAAAGCCAGTGTGTGTGTGTATAGTCAGATTTACTATTTACTTACAAATATGGAATAGTGCTCTGATCAGGGTCTTCAGTCTTACCTCAGCCCAAGCCTTCAGTACAGCCAGTTTCTCCATGGTGGTGGCACTCTCACTGTACAGCTGACTGGATGAACCCTTCCCAGCCTGCACCTTGTCCAGCGACGACACGAGCAGGTTGTGGACTCGCCGCAGGTCGTTGAGGTCACTCACTACGCCACTACCAATCCATGTACTACACACCTGTAGCCACAGAGAAGGGTCAAGGTAGTAACTAATTGACTTTTAGACCTTTTAACGATTACTTCTCTTCCAACCCTTGAGAAAAACTAAAAACCTACATTACATAACAGAGCACTCAAGGTTGATTAACCATCATACATACCATTAAAGGAGGTGAGGGTGTCAAGGAACAGTTATTAATAAACAGGACTGACGTATTAGGGCCGCACAAGTGGTGCACACCTATATAAGATTACAAGCTTTTGAGGAGAACAGCTACTAGAGTGTCAGATGGCCGAGGGCAGAAGTCTGAGGAGGCTTTCTTTCCGGATGGTTACAGTTGTGTTATGATAGAAATGTTCATGCTGCCTATTTGCTTATTCACATTTCTCTGCAGTTCTGTAGGTATATATTAAATTTTCTTTTTATTGTGTATTTTTGCTTTTAACACCTTGAGGATACAAGACATTATGGATATTTATTTGGGTTTTTTTTTATGTTGCTCTGACTTAATCACTCCCCTGAGAAAAGAGAAACCCCGAGATCAAGCTTTTGTTCTTCGGAGAGACCAGAAATAGCTTCAGTGGACACAATCTCCCAGCCAGAGACACAAAGGGGAATGTCAAAGAGGGTAATGTTTTTAATAATATCGCTGACAGGCATGTTTGTTATTTTCCCCTGTCACTCATTTATCACATCAGTCAAGTAAGTCAAAGAGTATTAAGGCAGAAAATTTGACACTGCTGGTTTCCAAGAGGTTGATGATTCACTGTGCAGTGGTAATTAACTGTTAATGCAGTCACATTGCTACAAAGGCCTCTAACATCATTAAAACGTATGTGAGCGTAGCTTGTTCAGTAGCACAAATGTTACAGCACAAACAGAGCTCGTTTCTAGGTGCTAATGGCTTCTCTGCATTGCTGCAGTGCAAACATCAATGAGGGTTCTGAAGTCTTTTGAATGATATGTGAACTAATTTAGTTGGTAAAAAAATTCCTCTAGATGTGTTTGTCTTACCTGGCATGCCTTAGCTGTTATGTCAGATGGTGTATCAGGTGAAAATGCAGGTCTGAGGGCAGCTCCGACCTAAACGCAGACATGAATGGCAGTTTGTTTCACATTTGCCGTGTCACTTTCAATTGAGGACTTTTGTGCCATTATGCAATTTGATGTACTTTTGACTCACATTGGCCTGGTACTGTTCCAGGATAACGTGCCCCGGGAACTCAGGCTCTGGTACGGACGCAAACTTTTTAATGATGTCCTCCAGGGCCTGAAGGCCAGCCATCCTCAGCTGGTTACTGTGGTCTGTTGCCGCCATGAAGGCCATGCGGATGAGGTCAGACAAATGAAGCACCAACAGATCTCCTAGATGGGAGGAAAGACCACGAGGACTATGTAAGGATTGTGAATTGTGAATTCAGGGAGCAGCCACATTTATCGATCAGAAAACAGAATCTATGACTGATTTCAGTTTGTTTCAACATTTGCTGATCATAGTTTAATATGTGCTTCAGTAATCCTTAGAAAAATCTGCAGTTATCGCCTCCTCCAAGGTCTCTGTGTTCGCTTTTTAACACCTTCCTCTTAGCAAGAGTGAATTTAAGATTAAATACGGGTGGGAAAAACAAATCAGTTTTCAGTGTGTGCTTGCAGTGATTCAAAAGAAACCAGATATCAGCCTTGAGGCTGAAATTTAATTGAGTTTTAGCTCAAATATACCTTTCAAAGGATTAGTTGGATACACCAACCTACAGACCAAGCATCCACTCTATCCCAGTCACTAAATTTGGCTCAGCTGCTTCCAGAGCGCAAAAATTACAACACTGTGCTCTCACTGTCTAGCCAGTAAAATGCTTCCTTCTTTCCAAGGAGCTTGTATAAATACTGGCTCCTTTATCTGTCACAGTGAAAAAAAAAACAAACATATCACTACCTCTTTTGCTTACTCGTCTCTAGCTTGGTTCTATCTTTACATAAAAGAAGATAAATGAGCTTCTTCGGCATCTGACACTAGATCTGCCTCAAAAAGATAAAGATATACTGTATACACTCAACCCAAAAAAATAAATCTAATTTAACTGGACTGACAAAAGATTAGGCGTGGCATAAATCATTCACAAACCCTTAAGTGAACTTCAAGTTACTTTGTTCTGGCAGCAGAGTGACTTGTACCTTTGGGGTTCTTGGCTTGAGCAGAGCGGGCAGCTGCCAGGTCGAAGTGTGCTTTGTCTGCATTCTCACACAGCAGGATGATGCGGCACAAGCAGTCGGCGGCAAACACCCGCGTCACCCAGCGCGGAGCCACAGAGGGTTTGGACTTGTCATCTTCGCCCAGGCCTGTGAACATGGTGTCATCGTCCATCTCGTCTTTTTTCTCAGAGTCTTCCTCATCCTTTTCCACCTCAAACGCAACGGCTCCTCCTACGTCTGAAAGAGGAGAAGGACTATGGTTGGATGGGCTATAAAAATGGTTAGATGGGCTATAAAAATAAACATGTCTTATCTAAGTTATCTGCTGTAACTTTGTTTTATGTTCCAGCCTTAATTTCCCCAGAAACAGAAATTGGTACTGGGTCATATTTTGCTGTTTTGTAGATTTACCTGTAGTAGCTGCCAGGACATCCTTGCAAAGTTTCAGCCAATGAGAAAGCTTTTCCACAGCAAGAGAAGACAGCATGTGGCCCAGTGTGTCATGGATATCAGAACACAGCTTCCTGTCTGTCTCCCGATCCAGCATGCCAAACAGAACACCCTCCAGACCGGTTTCTGTGATGTTCAGATCTGAACCAGGGACAAACAATGACACAGTGTGTCGCCGAGGAATAATAACTAAACAGAATGCTCTTGTCAGGTACATGATTTATACTCACTGATTGTAGTGCTGTCTCCTGCTCTCTTCGCCAAGCTCATGGCATACTCACAGACCTCTGCAGCTTCTCTCTGGGCGAGCTGTCTCAGGCAGGCCACGGCAGCACGACGCAGCAACAGGTGAGAGCTGCACAGGTGCACCTGCACGGATCCCATAGCACAGTAGGACATGATTAAGATTAAGATTAAGATAAACCATAAGCACTGTACTTGTGACCCAAAACTCATCTCTTACACAGAGACAGGGCACCAGGCTGGACAGGTTGACGTGGCGAGGAGCGAACATGTGCAGCTGCTGCAGACATGAGATGGCAGCCGCCTGCACAAGGGAGTCAGAGTGGTCCTGCATTATGGCACAACCAACCAGACAGGACGAGCGGATGGTGGAGATGGTGGCTCCATTTCCTAGTAACACCAACGGCACAGATCAGAGCGACAGACAAAAAGAAACAGCATTTTTAGAAGTTAGAGGATACACAAGTCTGCTTCAGTGGCCTATAGTGGGTTAAACATTGATTACACTGCCATCTGCTGGTCGAGATGGCTTTTAATGACACAAACAAACTTTGTGGTGTTTCTGCCACAGTTACCCTGTAATTCTGGTCCCACAGTAGTGATGAGAGCTCCCAGGCAGCGGCCCAAACACTGGTGCACCTCTATGTGAGATGGGGGCACAGTGAGGAGCAAGGTGAGCACCAGGGACAGGGTGGGCTCCACGTAGCCTCTGTACATGGGACCACTGGAGTCCACAATCAGAGCCAGAGAGTGCAGAGCCCAAGTCTGATAAAGAAAAGTGCAGACAATAACTGAATTAGAATTGAGTAAAGCAAAAGTGATTAAAAAAGGCTGATGTTTTTTCCCATCAAATTATGCTTAGAAATTAAATACAATATGAAAAACAACATCTAAGTTATCCAGTTCAGACAGAAG
Organism: Toxotes lorentzi; assembly: GCA_037833715.1. Taxonomy (NCBI): domain Eukaryota; kingdom Metazoa; phylum Chordata; class Actinopteri; family Toxotidae; genus Toxotes; species Toxotes lorentzi. Next base: position 16,099,200 of record JBBMJY010000003.1, read on the forward strand.
AAGCTTAGGGACAAAAAAATCATTGAAAACACTTTAATTCCCTTATTTTTATCTAACTATGAATTAATTCTAATATACAGTATATTCCTCCTGAGTAATTCACTGTACCTGGACCTCGTGAGAGGACCCATCCTGTGCCAGAGCTAATAGGATGCTGACGCTGGTCTTTAAGTGCTGGCCTGAGCCAATTCCTCCAACATAACGATGCAGACAGCCGAGAGCCAGTGAATGGCCTGTCCTTGAAACTACATCACGGGCCGACTTCAGTCTGGAAATAGAGAAGAAGGATGAGAGATATGGATCACATGATTAAAGCCAAGGACAGAGAAGTAGTTCAAGACTGATGACTCACAATCAACGACTTAAACTATCATCTTCCTGAAAACATCCTAAAAACAGTTTTTTGTGTGTAACTGGTTATAATGAGAGTCTCTCTTGTTCTTAACAAGAGAAATAACAGAACAAAAAACAGAGACAAAAAAAATAATAATAAAATACAGATGATACAAATATGAAAATCCTACTTGTCAAAGCTGGTCTGCGCCATTCTGGCGATGAAGGTAGCCTCTCCCACCACCTGAGCCATCCTTCCCAGGGCCTCTCCAGCAGCACAGCGCAGGATGGGGTTAGGATTGTCCAAAGCTCCCATCACCAGGGCCAGGGCCGACTTACGCACCTCCTCAGGGCCAAGAGTGCTCTTGTTCTCGGCCAAACCCTTCAGTCAGGCAGAAAGAAAAACATACATTAGTTCTCAATGAATGTATGAACAATTAATGAAACATGATATTCTCGTCTTAAGAGGGTATAAAGCAAGTTTTCTCACCTTGAGGGCACTAAGCACTGCAGTAAAGATGTTCAGTTGGACTGCCTGCTGTCGAACACCTTTAGCCTGCTTAATACACTCTGCAAAGTGGTCTAGCATCTGCAGCCTGAATCACATACAAAGTCAGGAGGAACGTATTACAAACAAGCATGCCTCAAAGATTCATAGTGCAGCAGGGAGTATAAATAAACAATAAACCAACATGTCACAAAAAACGAATGCAAAATGTTGCCAAGTGTTTTATAAAACTAATTTTTAAAATTTCAACTTCACTTTGCACCTGTGTTTGAAGGAGACGTGGGGGAAAACCACACCAAACAGAGCCACGGATGCGTCGATGACAGACACACCCAAAGGGAGAGGCCCTGGGATGGCCTCGCCTACAGGGACACGCAGGTAGATGGAAGAGGGATCGTGTTCCAGAGCTCCGCTGCCAGATGCACTGTTGGGCTGCAGCTGTTTAGGAACAATAAAGCAGTAATATTAACACCAATAGCACAGACCAAACATTGTATAGCACCTAAGAAATCTGATTATAACAGTGGAGCTTGTTGCTTTAATCAAATAACACAAAATAATCAAGATTTCTGTCCAAATATCTATTGTAGAAACACAAACAGAATCGAGATTTACTTTCTTTACTAACCTGATCCTCTATGGACTTGTGGTCAGTCTCCTGTAGCCAGGAGCCCATGAGCACACTGTCGTCATAGTGACAGAGAGAGCGCAGCAAGGAGGTGGTGGTGTTGGCTGAGTTGTCAGTCAAAGTGAACTCAGCCACCAGCTCTCTCAGAAGGGCATTGAAACTGCCTACACGAGAGGATTACAGGGTTTAAAACACCTTCTATAGATGTTCTTAACCTCTGTGAAAAAAAAGTGCAGAAGTTTTTCTGTTACCTTCATAGGTCTTGGGAGGCAACAGAGCCAGGATGTCATACAACCTGAGCCTCACCATCGCTGCGCTTGCTTTCAGATGAGCCCCATGGACCTTAATGATGGCAGGGACACTGAAAAAATGTGGAAACATAACAATCATTAGATAAATGATCAGAAAACAATGAAAAGCAGGAAAGAGTTATCACACATGACAAAATTAATGAACCGTCTGTACAAAAATCCTGAAATCCTCCAACAAAGACAAAATACCTCTGTATTTTTGTCATCCAAAAGACATGATTGTCATGATTGAAAGCATCACACTCACTGAGACATCATGGTCATGGCACATTCAATGGGAGTCATCAGTCTACGGATAACGTCTTCTGTAAGCAGCTCGGGACAGTGGGCCACAAAGCTACGCATGGCTACAAGAGAAAGGGTTATTAGTCCAAATTATGTCTGCTGAAATTATAGAGAGTGTGAAAGTAGACAGGAAGGTGTTTCTTTACCGCACAGCGCTCCAGCTCGGCCCTCCAGGGTGACCTGCCAGGTGAAGGAGTCTCCTCTGGCCTTTTCTGCTTCTAACTCCTTCTGGGAGCGAGGAAACACATTCCTCCACAGCAGCAGCATCTTGGGGAGGTGATAGCGTACGAGGGCAGGACCTGGGCACAATGCAGTGACCATGTCGGTGGTGAGAGGGAGACAGTATAACTGATAAATCAAAGCCAAGGGATAAGCAACGCCTGGGAGACTCACCCAGAGTCATGAGGGCCCCTAACAGAAGCCATCCAGCCTGTGTGCGCTGCAGTGACAGTCGACTATTCTGAGCAGCCGTCCGCAGGAGATCTTCAGCTATATTCACGACCAACTACAAGAGAGGAACACAGTGCAATCAGTGAGGCTGATATCAGGGTGAGGTGACAGAAACTGACAGAAACAAATGAGAAGGAACCCATAAAAGCGAATCAGTGATTGATCTGTGAATCATTACAGGCTGCACACCTTGCCCTTGGAGTGGGGGATACCCAGTGGGCACTGGTGTACGCCTCCCAGCAGAGCAGCCATCGCAAAGCTGTAGCCGCTCACAGCTTCAGGTGAACTCTTCAGGTTGTTGATTCGCTCTGCGCAGCGGTCGAGCAGCGGGGTCAGCTGATAGGGCAGGGCCACGGCAACACAGCGCAGGCACCATGCAGCCGCCAAGCGAGCTGCCATGCTCGGGTGCAGCAGCACTGAAGTCACAGTCTCGAGGAGTCCTGGGGAAAACAACATAAAATGTGTTTCAAGCTGTGAATGAATTGAGTCTAAATTCATTCTCTCTGACTGGAGATTGCAACTTATGTGATTCAGTGAGTACTTCAGGTAGTAAAAAGAGGTGGATGTAAGATTTACATTTTGTTAAAAACAGACTGCCAAAGTTACAGAAGGAGTTCACTTCACGTCTGCATAAAGCCAGCCTGTGCTTATAGAAGCTTAAGAGCACAGAAATGCATGTCCCATTTAATATTTTATGTGTCTCACCTATAGAAGGCTCCTGGATGAGTGGTGAAGCTGTGGCACTCAAGCTCTGAACTAGACTGCCCAGTTCTTTCAGTGCGCACACCATAACGTGCTGACTGGCAGAGACGTCCGCTGCCCCTGACTTGTTCTCTCCACTGATGTCATTCACTACTGCCTCTGGAGGAACGCGGGAAAAAAAAGAGAAACAAGCGAGAATAAAATGTCAAAATAAAACAGCGGTTGAAAAAGATCAAGTTATTATTCAGCTTCAAATGTTTTCATTTTTATTACTAATCTTCACAGATTGAACATAGAATAATCTGTTACTTCATTCATAGTCCAGAATGTGTGCAGCACTGATGGATAAGGTGGCCTTCAATCAGTATCAACATAGACTGATATATTCTCAGGAACACAGGACTTTGTTTAAGAATACAGTTATAATCCTTTGGCACTACTAAATAACTATTAAAAACTGTTGCTTGTAATAACTGTCTGACCACATTAGGCCATGCATTGCTGTCACACGTCATCGATCTGCAAAGTTCTGCAAATACACAGCTACTACTTCAAATACAGAAGAAGACACTGGTATATGCCAAAACCGAGAGCTCTGATGATTTCTAATACAAAAAGAATATAATGTACAAAGGTTAATTAAACTGCTGATAAGCCTCATGGCCATTTATCAAGAACTGAAATCATCAGAGCTCTAAATAGGTAGAAGTTAAGACAGATCACACATAAGGATAATGTGGATTAAATGACTTTAGGAAGAGATTTAAAGCTGCTTCTTGAACTGTGGCAGTCATGTTTTTTTATTCCCCACACAATTTGGGACACAGGGAACCAACTGTAGAACACAGAACAGACACTAGGAGGTCCCGCTTCCATCATGGCTCCAGGAAATGGTTTTCCAAGTCACTTTTAGGACAGACATTTCTCATTTCAAGAAGTCGCACAGATCCAGCTGGTTGGAAAAGCTACAAGCAGCAATTATACAGTGAACAATGAAGTGCCAGGACCACGTTTTTAGAGACACCAAACATTCAACATCCTTTCAAATTCTGTATTAACATCAATTAGAACAAAATAATGTAGGTTTGACATAATTTACAATAGTTTAAAGGTTGCAAAGCAAATCAGAGTAAGAATCATCCCTTCTAAATGAGATAAAGGTGATTATAAAATGACTGATGTGTTGTTATAGACCAGAGAAACTGTGACCAAAATAAAACTAAATGATGGACAAGCATAAGGAGTGAATACTATTTCTTGTTGATGTGGTGGCTTCTTCTTACTATGTGTCTATGAATTTAGTGGCACATGCATTTTTTTCTGCTAGTGTCAGCCACATGTCAGCATTCAGAAAGAGTAATGTTATCGGCTCCGTAGGGACTGTGATGCAGTAACAGAATAAGAATTCACAGGGAAACAGCCATAAAGGCTACGAAATAATGCAAGCATGAGTAACTTGAATGCTGAGCTGGCAATGAATAATGTTACTGACATTATGATGCTGCCTGTGGTTAAAAAGAGATGTGAAGAAAGAGAAGAGCGATCCAAAAGAAGCAAGAGCCAAAAGCAAGAGAGAGAGCAGAAACAGGGAAAGCCTTCTTCACACACAACGCCAGATAAAAAAGAAAACCCTTTTCCCCGTACACCACAAGCGCAAACCATGCAAGAAATTTTACAAACTGAGTGAAGGGTGAATTAAAAATGATAATGGATGAGTACTTACTCTGTAATGCTCTGAACCGTGACATTTCCCCCCCATCCTCCTTACCCACAGCCCTCATTTGCTTGCTGATGGCTTGGCAGATTTCTTTGCCGGCTGCAATTTGTGCTTTCTCTCCAAGTAAGCCCCCAAGGGTGGCACGAAGCATGAAGGAGACACAGCGGCGTGAGTACACAGCCTCAACATGTGTCTGCGTGGCCCGCGGGTGAGACACCAGGTCCAAAACGTGGGACAGGAATGTGGCAAAGTTGCGCTCCAGCCACTGACCACCAAGTGTAGTCACAAACACAACGTAGGCCTGAGAAGGATGAAGAAAGATTACGCGTGAAGTGGCTGAATCAGACAATTCAGGCTCAGGTTCTCGTTATTTTTGAGAATTCAGCTCACCTGTGTGACGCCCACCCGCACCTCCCTGCTGACAGAGCCTCCCCCCTTCAACATCTCCCCTCCGCTCTTCAGGAAGCCAGATCCACCTCGCAGAAATCCAGTGGCCATTAGCTCTAGGACCTCCTCCAGAGTGGCCCGCTTCACATTCTGACGCATCACTGAGGGAAAACAAACAGAGATCTTGAAGAACAGGAGTGGAGAGCTAGTCCATTTAGCATGAACATAGCTGAACATAAACTACACAATCAACTCTTTAACCTACCAGCTGCTTGTTTGGGCATCAAAGCAGTAGCCATGACTGTCCCCAGTAGTTTGGCCACTGCTACCCGAACCCCATAGTTGGATCCTTCCAGGGCCTTAAAACACAACGTGGCCATGTTCTCCAGCTCTGTGGTCCACATGAATACTGCCTCATTCTGCAGCTCCAACAGGCACTGATCAGGCAAGAACAATAAAGATGGAGTCCTTTTAGTCACATTTATATTACATTTGTACAGAAAACATCTCTTTTGTGTTTGTGTTTTAACGCTGTGCAACCAACGGCCCTTTGAGAGCACTAAACAGGAAATCTGTCTTTGCAGAAGTGACACAGCACAAACATGAGTCAGTGGCATTTTTGTGCTTCTAATTACACAGCTTTACTTATGTCCTACAGGGCACACACACAAAAAAAAAAATCACCTGGCCCCTTCATCTTTAAGACAAGAGCACAAAATACTGCCTTGGATATTGCTGGGGGATCTCACAAAAACGTTAAATTAGCTTAGCTTAGCTAAGAACATAAAAGCTACTAATTTCTGAAGCAAAGTTTGTTTTTGGAAGAAAAGCTCTGAACATTACAATAAATGGTGTTGGTTCCAGGGGTTATAAGAATCAAGTGCAAGGAACATTCACAAACAGGATGGGACATAATAATGACCACACCTACTAAATATAATATACTTCTGTTAAATCCTTTATAGTTTAATTGAGATATTTTTCTGACACCAACCTTTGCTACCACACAGCGTACGGCCATGGACCTGTCTGTGAGTAGAGAGCGGGCATTCTTGTAGATATCTCTGTGACATGATGCTGCGGCCCCTACCAGCCCACTCAGCACCTTTTGCAGGCTGAGGAGGATCTCTCCTCTGCCTTGGGACTAGATCAACAAAGTAAAAGCAAAAATAAGAGGATTAAAATAGAAAAGTTTCTGAATAATAAATCTAAATAATTATCCATTACTGTTCCAATATTCCAATTTACAAAATACAATCCTGCTACAAAAGACAATGGAAAACTGTGTTGCATTTCCCAATTTTGCACTCTTAAACGTTTTACCTCTGCACTCTTTAATGCCTTCAAAAGATTATTAATTGTGTCTGGAAAGGAACTTCCCAGCATCCTGCCCATCTTCTCATAAAAGGCTCCAACACATGCCACTGCAGCACTGTAAGAAAAGTTACTGTATGCTGATCACCTCAAATTATTTGATAAACAATGCAACAGCATAATCAGATGAGATTTCACAATCAATCCTCTTCATCATGAGTTAGATTTAGCCTCAACGCTTTAAGCACACAACCCCCATGTGTATGTATATTCCATATGCCCTCAAAGTCTGCCTTTATCTGTATAGAAACACGCAAGTATAAAAAAAATGATGGATAAAACCTTGCTGGACACCACAGATGCTGTGTCAGCCACTGAAAAACATCACAGTAACTGCTCATGTACACTTAATCCCCCCCTTTTAAACATCAAATGTCATTCTGCAGATTAACATTTGGCTTAACTGCTGCTACCCAGAAGGTGTGGCAACAGAATATGACTGAACAGCTTAAATCTAAATGCAAATGTACATAATGTGAAATATACACAGTGACTGATTTTTTTTAAATGGCAAATGAAAAAATACTGATGTGATTATAAATGGGATCTTACAGTTTTGTTGGCAAGTAAGCAGGTGTGTCATCTTTGCTTTTGATGATGTCATTGCATTTATCCAGAGTCTGGAAAACTGTGAAGGTGTCGCCGATGCTGTAGAGGGTGGCAAGGTTTTTGGCTAGCAGCTTTCTTGTTGGCGGTCCAGGAGCACTGCTGATCAGTCCTGTCAGCTGTTCCACCAGCTTCTTCTGCTTCTCCTTCACATCCACCTGCCAGACAAACCCAAAACAAAGTCACAAACTGCTTCTAATGAAAACCACTCAGAGAAAAAAAACGAAGCTAAAAACAGAACAGTCACCTTATTTGCAGCCACAAGCACTTTATCCAAGAAGCGAAGCCATTCAAAGATGAAGACAGGCCTTTTTGCTTCAGTGATCTGGGCCAAAGCATCTTCATTGAGCAGCAGACTGTGAGCCAGCTCCATGGCGAGGACCTTTTGACACAGTGCTGTACACCCTCGCCTCTGCAATGTTACGTTAGGGGATGTGCGTTGTCAGTACATGTGTTTAATATTCACCCCTTCATCCAGTCAGATTAGCTATCACGTATAAAACATTACAACAGCACTTGAGTTACTGAAGATCTGTGGCCATTTCATGTCATTGCAACGACTTGGTTATGTTTGTACCAGAGACACAAGTAATTATAACATTACAGCAGCTGTCACTGGTTCAGACGTTATTGAACCCGTCCTTATTTGTCGCATAAAGTGTAGCAAACGGAAATGTTAAAGCTGAGCAGCCTTAACACTTCGCAATTCTGTGCTGACAGCCGCCTCCTTCCAGCTGTTGATAGGCGAGCCAGTTAGCAACCCAAGCTAGCTAGTTCCTACGAGGAATAAGCTAAACCCCGGCTACACATTCTGACCCAAACTGAGCGTCACCTCTCTATCATATTTATCTTATTCAAATGGTAAAAAAAAACGCACCCCGCAACAACACCCTCCTGATATGTAGGATATAAGTAACCAAATTGTTCATCCTACCCGTGTTTCGATAACCCAGGATGACTGACGACAAGTATCAGCGGTGTCGCATTAAAGTCCGTCCGATGTGAACCCAGTGAAATAATTTGCAAAAAAACCCCAGCAGATTTAATATAACAAACAAAAAATGTGTTTCATTATGTTTAACCTTTTTTTTTCAGTTGTCTGTAAAAGCACTCAAAATGCATACCTTCTTATTTCCCGGAAATTTAGACTTGTGTCCCTTGTTGCTACTCGGTATGTATCTGTGAACGAACCAAACACCGTAGAAGCTAATACAAATTCTCAGCCGGATAGTTAAGCATTAGGTGTACCCAGCTGTTGTTTTCTACATTGTTTCTCCTTTCTTTGCGAGGTCATTATGTCTGATGAGGAAGAGGACTATATGTCTGATGCATTTCTAAGTAAAATGTAAGTGTTTTGTTTCTCTAGTGTTCTGTATTAAAACCTGAGGATCTCGAAAATGTTGCATTGAGAACCATGATGTAGATCATTGTCCTGTGGTGTCAGCTGTGAAAATATAGAGGTGGGAGTTTGCAGTCATTGCTTTCAGAATAACTATCACTTATCTCAATGTTCCTCTGTCTGTCAGACAAGATGTGAAACCAGGAGTCAGCATGGTGAGGCGGGTAAAAGAAGCAATGAAGAGAGAGGAGCAGCAAAAGGAGAAGAACATTAAGAACCGACAGAAGACCTACAAGGAGCAGGAGAAGGAAAGTCGAGAAACAGCTTTACAGAGCTCCATCAGCAATGAGAACAAGGGATTTGCACTTCTTCAAAAAATGGGTTACAAAGCTGGTCAAGGCCTCGGGAAGGAGGGCAAGTTTCTGCTTTAATGATTTGTCTTATTTGTCTTGTCTTGTCTTATTTATTTCTTTTTCATTTCTTGCATGTGTTAATGTAAATCTGTGTTACCTCTCCAGGAGCAGGAAGGGTTGATCCAATTCCTCTAAACATCAAAACCGGTGGGCAATAAACTTTTTTTTTTTTAAAGTGTGTTTGATGTCTACATGCATTCCAACCGATGGCTTACGGTGTAGTTTTGTGTGTATGTTGAATCAGACAGAGGTGGCATTGGAATGGAAGAGGTGAAGAAAAGAAAAGCTGAGGAGGAACTTGAACAGTATCGACAGAAAGTACGGGCCAAACAACAGAATGAGACCAAATCGCTGGAAGATTTTAGGTAAAGTTTGCAGGTGACTGCGAGATGCACTGTGTCCAATGTGTCACAGGCAGTGTGTGTAATCTTGGGCCTTTTCATTCCAGGTCAAGAGTAAGGACAGAGAGAGAGGAGCGTAAGATTGAAGGAGATCTCAGAAGGAGTCAGCGAGCTTGTGAACAGCTTGACAGTCAGAAGGTTGGAAGAATTATGACTATAGCAAAGGCTTATCAGGACATCACAGTTACCATGGATAAATATAGAATCAATATCACAGCAAGATCTAGATCTACAAATTCTCTTTTCATTTCAGGGCATCACTGTCCCTAGAGAAGACTGGTACTGGCCGAAAGCAGACGCTGATGATGAGGAAGACAGTCACGAGGAAGAGGAGGAGGAGGAGGAAGAAGAAGAGGAGATTGTGGAATTAACTGTTAGTATTCAGTGTATAGTATTACTATTATAACACTTTCATAGCACAATAATACATGTATTGTCAAGTTTGTCATTCTTTAAATGTTTAATTTTGTTAGATATAAAACAACCTTTGTATCACAGCACATAATAGATTTTGCCAGTATAGTACACAAAGTGTACTGGCACAAGGTGCAAGACGTGTCTAATTGAAATCAGTGATGATTAATCCTGTGTAATATTGAAATATATTTGATATGTGCCTCTGTGTTACAGTCCTTCGACAAACTGCAAATTTTGACATCCTATTTGAGAGGAATCCATTTTTACTGTATCTGGTGTGGGACCACCTATAATGGTAAGAGTGGTGGCAACATGGCTGTAGTTTTATTGTTGTTTTATTGCCGTTGCTGATACATATATATATTTGTTTTTTTCTTTTTTTTTTTTTTTTTACAGATGAAGAGGACCTGTGCTCTAACTGTCCTGGGGATACAGCAGCAGACCATGAATGAACTTGACAAAAAATCTTTGCAGACATTGAAATGTAGTTACAAATGTTTGACCCCCTAGAAACATTATATGTGTGAGTGGAGACAGCATTTTACAGCGTGAAACAGGATCGTCAGACTTGGCTAATGTAAACAGCTGAGTCAATAAAGTGATCAGAATTGGAGCAAGATTTAATTTGGTTATCTCTTTTGAATCTGTTAGCCCTCTCTGGAAAAACATCATGGTTTATGCTAATTGTCAGTGGGGGTCTTTTTTTGTTTGTTTGTTTTACATTTAGAAGCCCTGTGGGAAATTTGTGATACCTTTTTAATATTTGTATTTTTAAAAGATGCACTGTGTTTTCATTAAACGGGTTTGAATTACCAAACAAAATACAAGATGTCATTATACCACTAAATTTTAAATGAGTGTTGAAATTATTATTATTATTATTATTATTATTATTATTATTATTATTATTATTATTATTATTTCGAGATTATGTGGTGTCAGTACTGGATTTCAATACCATTTATCTTCTTAGCAGAAAATGTTATATTCTGTATCTGATCACTTCATTATGGCTGCCTTTTTGCTTTCATTTGTGCTTCTGAAGTGCTGAATTGTGATAAACGGATTTTGTATCAAATGTGTCGTAGTGTAAAATTTATTGGAATTAACTACAGCTCCCATGAGTCTTACTCGCAGGCGCTGCAATTAAGCGTCTTGGGAACTGTAGTTGTTGAATGCTAAGCGACAAAATGAGCGTTTTGACGAGGTGAAGAACAGGTAGGCTAATAATTTATTAAAGCTACAAACAGCAGCCAACAAAACAAACAACGGATATCTAGCAGACGTTAGTTAAACTTAAGTTAACATATGAATATCAATCAAAACAATTAATAACAGATTACCTAACATTAATACCTTAACGGCTACTAGCCAAAAGAGACACATCTAGCTAACGTTATACTAACACTATTGCATGATTTTTCCATACACTTTTCCCAGTGTTACACTTTATTCATGGCGATATTCATTATATTCAGACGTTGCTCAGTCATATGAGGGCACCATATTTTCTGACGTTTACCGAGAAAACGAAACCTAACCGTGACTGAATCGAAAGTGGGCTGACATGGAGGCAGAATGAGATGAAAGCGGAAAAGATGTGCTATTTACAGATTTTCACTTTGTTTTCTGTTAACGTTTATGTATGTATGTGTATGTAATCTGAGTGTGCATCCGGACTGTTTGTCAATTTATAATGGCAACGGAAAACTTCGTAGCTAAACTAAACGAGTATGCGCAGAGAACACGCTCGGTGCTGAGATATGAGGACGTTGGCTCTGTTGGCCCGGACCACATTAAAACGTGAGTTTGATTTCAGATAAAATAAAAAATAAAATGTCTGCCGGGATTTACGACCTGCAAACTCTTTAAAAGAGATCTGGGGGCTTCAGTGGACCAGACTCCTACTGAATGGAAGGATATATATACATTGATATAAGTGTGTATTTATACGTGATCATCTGCCAAATAGTATACGTTTTTGATTGTAGAAAATACTATACTATATGTATACTACATGTTGTGCTCAGGCGATTCAGTTTTCCCAGGTCTATTTATCCTGCGGTCCTATCTCAGTGTGTTGTTTCCATCAACGCCCTTTGTCAGCTATTACCGCCTTAAAAGCACACATGCAATTTAAGTGAGACTAAGTTAAGTGTTAAGTGAGTATTGACTGAACTGTGTCTGTAGCATCGAATTAGATATAACCACCTAAATTTCAGATGATAACCAGCTCTGTTGCTGGAGTGAAAATTAATTTAATTTAATAGTAATACACATATCACAGTGCTGTTCACATATAATAAAACAAATGACTTGATACCACCTCTCTAGTGTCCTGATGAGGGGCTGAGGGGGGTCCAGCACTATGTCAAGTTAATAACTTGACCGTCTGCAGATTCATGTCTTTGTACTGCATCCTCCATCACACCATGTTCTAGTGTCATATTGCCTGTTTAACAAAGGTCTTACAATTATTCCTCAGATTTACCTTAAGAGCAGTCTTGAATGACAAGGCGTATCCTGATGGCGTGGGGAAGAACAAGAAGGAAGCCAAGCAGAACGCAGCTAAACATGCCCTGAGAGGCTTGTTGGGAGAACCAGCTGATTGTGTAAGATTAATATATGGCTTTATTTACCTGCTGCAGGTAATTTTTTGTATTCCAACGTATAGAAGACAAACTCACGTCGCACATCTCCTTGATGTACGTTTGTTGTTTTCTCGACAGACAGAATATACAGCAGAAGCTTCCACTGCGCCAGTTCACCCGACAAGTATTAGTAACATCAACTACGTATGTTGGCTTAATGAATATGGTCACAAGAGCAGGGTGCTGATAAGGCCTGTGGAGTCAACAAGACTTGGACCAAATAATGCTACACAGTAAGTCTCCACCGTGGATCCTAATTAATTCTTAGTTGTTCAGTCACCATTTAAAATGCATTAAATGAAAGGTTTGTGTAATTTTAGATGTTGCAGCTTTGTGGTTGGTGATAAGGAGTACCCAGCTGCCTATGGGAAAACAAAGAGGGAAGCCAAGGAGGAAGCAGCAAAGCTCGTATATGATGAGATATGTGGCAGTAAAACTACAGAGGTGAGTAGTGAGATGCACTAGTTTCTCCTGGCCTAATTAAATTTCTAGAAAAGGGCAGAGGGGAGGAAGGAATTGAAACGCCTGCCAATAATTGTAATTCTGTCATGAAGGTTCAAGTTGAATTTTCAAAAGTTGGCCACACAATTATAGTAAAATCATACTGTTTTTGTTTTTAAGACTGGAGATGAGAAAATCAGTGACACATCAGATCCGCAAACGGAGGAATCAAAACAGAATGTGTCGGAAATCTGGTGAGAACAAACAGTAGCGATGTAGTGTTTCATTTTGAGTGTGTTTGGTTCTTAACGTTTTTAATTCGTGCCTGATTTTGGTGTTACAGCGAAAAGACAAAAAGCTTGAGTGCAAAGACAGAGGGTGGAGTCTTTACAGAAGCAAATTTCATAGGAATTGTCAACCACTACTGTCAGAAAACACAGCGCACCCATACGTTCATCGAAGACAGGAGATGTGGCCCACCTCATAACCCTCAGTGAGTTCAGCCTGAAGCTCTGTAACCTGAATTAACTCTACATACACTGTATGCTAACTCTGATCGATGTAAGAAATTTTAAGACATTAGAACACTGACCTAAACTTTTTTTTTTATGCTAAACACAACACAGATTTTTCTACAAATTAAAAATCGACAACAAGGAATACCCTGTGGGTGAGGGTAAGAGTGCGAAGGAAGCCAGGCACAAAGCAGCTCAGCTGGCCTGGTCTGCTCTTCAAGAACAGCCCGACTGGGACAGCAAGGTATTCATTTTTTGTTGCTGTTTTAACCACTGCGTCAGATCAAAGTATTTGTACAATTAATGTCACACACGTCAGCATAATTGTTGCAGTCTGGTGAAGCGGCAACTAAACCAACGACTAAACCTGAGCTGGCCATGGAAAAAAAAAGAATGGGAGCTGTGGTTTAACTACTGCTTTATATAATAGAATTTAATGTTAGTTAGTTAGAAGTGTTTCCATATAGTGAAAGATAATAATATATGATAATATATAATAATAATGGCCAAAACATCATAAAAATGGTTTCCCTTAAGTAAAATATCAGATTAATGTTATGCTAAGGGTTATCATGCTAATGTTAACATTAGAGCTACAAACACTTCTTTTTGTGCTTCCAGATAACTTTATGGTCGCCTGTGAACAATGATGGCACGCCAGTCAAGCGGTCCACCCCACTAAACACACCGTAAGACACTGACTGTGGAGTGCAACTGAACGTAAAGCTTAAAGTTGAGAATATTCTACTAATGTGTCTTACTGTATTTTCCAAGGGAGTCCCATCTCTTGGAACCCCCCCGAGCACAATCACAAAGCATGCTGACCAGTTTTTTGAACTCTCCCAAGAATCAGGTCTGTTATTTAAGTTACATCAAGTTGACTGTTTTTACTGTTCAGCATCTTTGAGCACCCGGAAAAGCGCTCTACAAATTTGATTTATTATTATTATTTTTTTATTATTATTATTTTTAAGTTGCTTGAATACGCTTTTTTTTTTTTTTTTTTAAAGTCAAATCAGTTTTACTTACCTGGTCATGATTATTCCAGTGCTAGAAAATGATTAGATAGATTACCAGAATAGTAAGTAATGCCTGAGGGTTACATTTGATGTATTTGATGAGAGCAAACACAGAAGCAGTAGCGTTAAGACTGAGAGTGTATCAGCAATTTCAGCCAAGTTACTCTACTTCTCACTCACCTTTTTAATCAAATCACATTATTGCATTGCACTTTTGGTGCCTCTGTCCCACATATAATGGATTCTGAATGCATGCATGCTTAAATTCTGTATAACTGTATATTTTCCTACTTCCCATTACAAAGGATCAGAGTCCCGATGTGAAGCCCAAAATAAGGTGAGTCATCTCCTGTAAAGCAGCAGCAGACACATTTTACCTGATGTTATGACTCATTATAATTGTTTTTGTCTTGTTAGACTTGCAGCAAATTTCCAAAATGCCCGCAGAAAGAGCAAAGAGGTAAAGTTAGAAGATATTAATTATGCCACTTTATTTTGTTGTTTTTTTTAATCTCTATATCATGGCTTTATTTTATTCATTAAGGATATAATGGCCAATTTCAGTGGCAAGAATACAGGAAGTAATCTGAGTGAGAACACATCAACACAGTCCTTAAAGTCGAGGTATGGAAAATGAAAACATTAAATCGCAAACTTTAGCATGTTTTCAGTACTTTGCTTTCAGGCGTTTTTATATTTTCAGTTTTTGGCCTCAACAATACTTGTGTTTACCTCAGATTTACATCAGAATTTGACGCCATAGAGTGCCTCGGCAAAGGAGCCTTTGGTCGTGTTTTCAAGGCAAAACAAAAGCTGCTGGGGAAGTTTTATGCTGTGAAGATTGTCCGCTGCAAAGAGTAGGTTGAGTATTTCTTTTTCTCAATGAGTGTTTTCATGAAAAAAAAAAAATCCTGTGCAGAATAAAGTAAGTTTTATTAACTTAGCCGTGTTCTTGGATCAGAAAAGCTCTACGAGAGGTGGGGGCATTATCAGACCTCCATCACTGCAATATTGTGCGATACTACACATGCTGGATGGAGGATTCAGAGTACCAGTGGGACAGTACGGCTGACAGTAGTAGTGCTTCACAGTAAGTCAAGTGCACTTGTTGAAATCCATACAGTACTGTGCTTATTTACTAAGCATGAAGGTATTAAAAGGTTATTAAAAGCAAGTATTACTCTTCTAGGTCAACCAGTAATTCATCTGTAAAGTACCTCTATATTCAGATGGAGCTGTGCGACACCAAAACCCTCAGGGTGTGGATAGATGAGAAAAATACTCAGAACGTGAAAAAATCTCTGCGAGACTCCAAGAGAAGAAACGAAAGTCTAACCATTGCTCAGCAAATGGTCAGCGCAGTCGAGTACATTCACTCCAAGATGCTCATCCACAGAGACCTGAAGGTGAGACGAGGAGGATAAAATCATCATTTATTACATCACGTCACTTCAGGAGCTACATGTTGTTTCTTTCTTTCTTTCTTTCTTTCTTTCTTTCTTTCCCTCTCTGCTTAGCCTGCCAACATCATGTTCGGGCAGGACGGAGAAGTGAAGATCGGAGACTTTGGTCTGGTCACTGCTGAGAATGATGACGATGCTGAGAACCTGATTGAGAGAACAGTGTACAAAGGAACCCCATCTTACATGGCTCCTGAGCAGGTGAGATGGTCTATGTGGACATTAACGTTAGTTTACTCTCTATCATTAAATACTGGTGGTCAAAAGAAGATATTGAAGTTACATTAAAATTGGAGATTTTAACAAAGAGTGGTGCTGTACAGCTAAAGAGCCTTTTGTTAATACTGTGTTCTTGTGTTATAACAGAAGAGCAGGAGCACTTATGACCGAAAAGTGGACATATTTGCCTTGGGGTTGATATATTTTGAACTTCTTTGGAACCTCTCTGGTGACAGGAAACCGGTGAGTTGTTCAGATGATAATAATAATAATAATAATAATAATATAACAGATAATGGATCTTTAAATTTCAACAGAAAATCATCAACAGTTCGTTTTCACAGCAGACATTTAGGCTTATAGTGGTAAAAGCACAGGTGTTACTACTAACACTGACGGTGGCTCTGTTCTGTAGTGTCCCAGTGAAACTGGGCAGACAGCGTGTGCCTTTATTAATCTTGTACGTTGTGTTAACACACTACACAAGTTTATTCAAACAAGATGACTGTATCCATAGTGTTTACATAAAGAGAGAAAAACAGCTTTTCTTTGTGCGATTCTATGATCTGAGGGTAAAAAAAAAAGAATAACACGGAGCAGATGGCTTGAAGATGTAAAATACAACTCAAATAATATCAAAGCAAATTTGGTAAAGTTTGTAATGGATTTTACGACAGCAGCTGTGAGGGAGAACGTGCCATGGAACAGCTTGTGCTGTAAGACAGCTGATCAAAATTTGTGACATAACAGAAATCTGTCGTCTGAGAACCTGATCAGTGATCGTTCAGGTGATTAATCAGGTGTTGTGACCAAACGACAACCAATCTAGTAGAAATTCAGCCTCAGTTCTAAAATTAGTTGAGGGAAAACCAATGTGAGTGTAAAATCGGGCCAAATCCGTACAGTGTCTGCCCGGCTTAAACCATTACAGTATGAGTGTTACAGTTTCTCCCTGTTATCGTTGCATGAATTCCAGATCTGGGACGATGCCAGAGAGCAGAAACTTCCTCCCGGATTTTTGCGCAATTTTCCTCAAGAGGTACATCAGCTTTCTTTCAATTTACTTGACACATGAAACAGTGCTTTCCACAGGGTGGCAGTCACTTGTTGTCACGTGTTGGTCACCAGCAGGACAGTAGCGGAGGCTGAGGTAAAAGGGTTTGCACTGTTCATCAGTTCATCTTAGGAGCCTCAAAGGATGTGGAGCCAAAACAGATATTATTATAGTATTATTATTATGTTATTATTATAACAGGTGGCTGTTAGGGGGAAAGATGTACTGTAAGCTAGCTTGAGGGAAATACAGCTGAGTGGACCCTCGAACACATTGGCAGCATTTATTAATATCGTGGAGATTATAACAGCTTTTCTTTTTGTTGTTTTTGTTGCAGAATCAAATTATAAAGTCGATGCTGCGTGTGAAACCAGAAGACCGACCCGAGGCTGGTAAACTTAAGAAAGACTTGGAAGACTTCAGTCATACACTTACGACAATTAAAACTATGTGTCGTGACAGTAAGACTGTCTAATTAATGCGAGGATAACCCTCAAACAATAGGCCGAAGCATCAGTCCTCACAAGCACGAAATTAAGAATCATATCCCTTTACACATGGAGGTTTTTGAACAAATTTATGATGTAAAATTGTAAAATTGATGGTGTAGTGTATGGGGTACTATTCTTGATGGAATAAAGCACATAACCTCATGCATTTTATAATCAGATTTTATAAACAGATAATCATGTCCTGGCTGCATAATTAATTTAAATTTAAATTTAAACTGGTACTGAAATAAGTAATTCCTAGTTGGTTGGTTTAAGGGGATGTTGCATTACATGTTTTGCTCTGTAACGTGGTGTACATTGGATCCAGTATCCAGTGGATAAATCTACAAGTAGCTGCATTTGCAGTTCCTGACAGAAGTGTGAATCTAATTTTCTGGGTGTAGACTTTGGCGGGATGCTAGCAGTGTTGCTGGCACAGCATTGGGTTACATACAATAAACCAGGAAATGTCTTAAATATGTCCTCACTCTGTTATGTTTTCATGAGCCTGCAGTGACTTTGTTGATTGTAGCAGTTGGGGACATTAAGAAAAAATGAATAGGTTGAAGCTCTTCAGAGTTGACTTCTTCACAAAACACACAAAACAAGGAAGTACGAGGAGAGAAACAGGTAAGTGGAAAAACAAAGCGACGCTGGGCTTTGTTTGATTTCCAGAAACATTTAAAGGTTCAGTCCAGGTGAGAGGAAGTCATCATCAACCACAAAAGTCTGCGCCACTGCAACCAAAAACACTAAAGATTACAGGGGGGGGGTATCTAAAATTGTCTAAGCAATGGCTATCAGGCTGTTGAGTACCTAATCATGCTTTGTGGTAGAAGGTGACAGTGGTGTGCAGAGATAAGGATGGGGGGGGGGGCTTGAAATTTACCCAGGATGTGCGTACCATTAAGGCTGCAACTATACCACAGTGGCCTGGGTTCGAATCCAGCCCAGGCCCTTTGCTGGCTTGCCATTCTCTCTCCCAACTAAATGCATCATTTAAAAAAATAGTGGGCGCACAGCTTTTACTGTAGCTGTGGCTAACTATGGCTGTAGATATTGCCATGGCTAATGGCAGGTGCTGTGGTGGAGAGCCTGATCTATAATATATAGGAGGAGGTGCCCCTTTTAAAATGATGTCCCTACCCTGAGTTATTCTGCGCACACCAATGGACATTTTGTACAACCTATAACAAAATCAGATCAGTGCCGGGCCAATTTTACTAGCCGCCGGGTCCTTTGGTGCCCACTTTCAGTTTCGATAGTTAAAGTACGTGAAAGTGTTTTAGACGAGGAAATCGAAACTTACAGTGAATCTAAAATCAGCTGAATCGAAAGAGAGGACGCAGACCTGAGAGAGGACGGGAAGGGGAGAGATGTCAGCGCACTGATCGTAGTACTTTGTACCTTTTATACAATTTTAGCTCAAAGTCAGGCCGCTATTTCATTTTTAATGGATCTTGGAAAGTACGTGGCTAAACTAAATGAGTATGCGCAGAAGAGCCGCTCTGCTCTGCACTATGAAGACCTGGGCTCTGTCGGCCAGGACCATAACCAGACGTGAGTTGAATACGTGTCTGATATCAGTGGTTAAACATGTCTCTGCATATGATTCTGCTGACACGCTCCATCAAAATGGGAGCGCCTTTGGGTGAGAGTGTCTTCCTTAGTGAGGTACGGGTGATCAAAGGGTAGTGGGTCAACATATGTGTGTGTGTGTGTGGGTGGGTGATATCAACAGAAAAGCAGCTAATACTCATTACAGTACATTTTAGGAGGAGGCTTGATATATCAGAAAACAACAGCGCTGATAAAGCAGGAATAACCTGCTCCCTAACCCTAGGTCAGTTTTCACCATGTCCTGTAAAGTCTTTATTTATTAAAGTGAAGTAGTAAATTGATTGATTGATCAAATGTGATAGATGAGAGGTATAGAGTTAAAGAACATTTAGACAGTTGAGTACAAGCACACCTTACTGAGGTGCAGTTTGAATAAACACACTGTCACAGTTTCAGCCGACAAGTATAGGCGTTGCTGAGCAAGGCTGTATTTCGTGAGTGTGCCGGAGGAAGCCCAGAGCTGTGACAGCATGGATGATGTGTTCAAACATTACTTCCTAGAGGCTGAAAATGGAAGTGTTCAGATTTATGTAATTTGACCCACGCCCCACCCTACTGACACTTTTTCATGCTAACTTTAACGTGTGACAAAAGATGTGACAATTCCTCGACAGATTCACCCAGAGGGCAGTTCTTAACGGGAAAGCGTATCCTATTGGAGTCGGGAAGAACAAGAAGGAAGCCAAGCATAATGCTGCAAAAAATGCCCTGAAATGCTTGTTGGAGAACAAATCCCAGGACTCAGCTGAATCGGTGAGATTATCCTTCCTCTTTGGATTTGAATACATGTTGGATTGCAGGTATTATAAAGTAAAAAGACCAATTCGTTGCACATGTTTATTTGTTATCATCTTGACAGACAAATGGAGGAGAAGCTTCCACCCCGTCACTTAGTGAGACAAGTATCAGTAACATCAACTACATATGTTGGCTCAATGAATATGGTCAGAAGAACAGGGTGACTGTAAGGGCTCTGGAGTCAACCAGACTGGGACTAAACAACACTGTTCCGTAAGCCTCCTAACTGCGTCCAGATTCATAAGTATTTTTTCACCATTTAAAAATGCAATAGATATTAGTAGATATATATATTGTGTTTTTTGTTTTTTTTATGATATTAGATCTTGCAGCTTTGTGGTTGGTGATAAGAGCTACCAAGCTGTTTCTGGGAAAACAAAGAGAGAAGCCAAGGAGGAAGCAGCCAGACTTGTCTATGATATATTACATGCCAGTAAAACAGAGGTAAGTAGTGAAACACCGGTTTATCTCGGCTTCATCATAGAACTAAAAATGTACTGTGTTGCAGGGAGTCACACACTCAGGCCACAGCCTACTGTGTGAACCAACTCAAAATTATACTGTTTCTCTTCCAAGGCAGCAGATAAGAACTGTACACCTGCTCAAACACATGAGGAGCTCTGGTGAGTATGTCACTATGGCAGTGCAGTTTAATTCTCATGTCTCCATCAGTGTGAAGTGTTACTTTATCTATTTATTACAGTGATATGATGGGAGGCCTGACTGTGAACTGGAGAGACAACAGCTTTACAGAGACAAATTTCATAGGAATTGTCAACCACTACTGTCAGAAAACACAGCGCACCCATACGTTCATCGAAGACAGGAGATGTGGCCCACCTCATAACCCTCAGTGAGTTCAGCCTGAAGCTCTGTAACCTGAATAAACACTACAGACACTGTATGCTAACTCTGATTGATGGTCAGTTTTTTAAAAATGTAAGACGTTAAGACAATGATCTGAACTTTTTTTTTTTCTTTTTTAAAAAACACAACACAGATTTTTCTACAAATTAAAAATCGACAGCAAGGAATACCCTGTGGGTGAGGGTAAGAGTGCGATGAAAGCCAAACAAAATGCAGCTCAGCTGGCCTGGTCTGCTCTTCAAGAACAGTCTGACTGGGACAGCAAGGTATTTAATAGTTTCTACTCCCTCTGTATCATCAGATTTAATTTGGTAGAATAATATATGGGTCACTGCTATTTTTTTTTTTTTTTTTTGGAATGCAATGGTTCCTTTGAGGTGAAATTTATCTTAAAAGATTAAGTCTAACATTATGTCAAACTTTTCTGTGCATTTTAGGTGTCTGTCAGGTCCACAGCATCTGAAGATGGTGCATCATCTACCTCTGCGCCATCAACTTCACTGTAAGCACTTGCTGACATTAGTATCAGGGCAATAGTTAGTATAGTGTATAGTGTAACTATATAACTGCACTATCATAATACTATACACTAAGAAATCTGTACTCATGTCTGTCATTGTATTCTGCAAGGGACTCCAGTGAATCCTCATCACAAAACGTGCCAATGAGCACAAGCGGCTCCATAATATTTGCAGATGCATCCATGGCTTCCGAGGCTCGGGTCTGTTATCTCATTATTTAAAAAAAAAATCTGTAGCAGATAAAGCAATAGTCTACACTCATAAGGATTCCTATTTAAAAAGTGCAAGTACCACTGTTAGAGCAAGAAAGTTTTCTTTGGGCTTGTGTTTCCCACACTGGCTTCCTGCAGCAGTTGATGAGGTGTGCAAGTGTCTCTGCATAGTTATCACTGCATACCTGCTTGTATTTGGAAAACCTTTTACCATAAGACATTTAAGCCAGGTAGTGATTTATTCTTTTTTATGCTGTGCAGAGAGGGAGATTACTTCAGGCTGTAGTTAATAGGACTGTCTCATACTAACACTGATAGTTACAGCTACTAAGACTAGCTACCTTTGCTTATCTGTTGATTTATGTTGATGAAAAATCAAAATGGTTCTTTTAAGGTGAAAAATTATATTGACAAATTAATTCTGTCTGACATCAAACAGATTACATCATTTTCTTTGTTCACTGTAACAACAAAACACTTTGTTGTGCATTGTAGGAGCGACAAATGAGTATGTCACAACCACCCTTACTGTAAGTCTCTTCAGTGACACCAGTATTAAAACAGATTGTACAGCTTACAGTAAGTAAATCTGTGGCCTACTAATGTTTGTCACTGTTTTCTTCAAGAGGGTCTAGTGAGCCACAAAGCATGGAAACAGGTGCAAGTGACTCGGCAAGGCTCATGAATTTATCAAACCCAACCAAGGATCAGGTCTGTTATTCGTCTGAGTATACGTTTGAATGGTGAAGGAAAGCAAAAATTCCATGCCCCTGCTCTTCAGCATTTTAAATCCGTATTATCTATGTTTTTAATTCTCTAAGGTCGATGTTGAAAGAAATACATCAACCCAGTCAGGGTACGAAAAAAAAAGCTTTTTTTTTAAAATATACTTTTGCAAGTTGTTTTCTGTTAATTGATGTACAGTTATGTAGAAGACATTACTGTGTAGAAGACATTACTGCACTGTGTTCTTTTTTTTTACCTTATTTACCTTCAGATTTACATCAGAATTTGATTCCATTGAGCGACTTGGCAAAGGAGGCTTTGGTCGTGTTTACAGAGCAAGAGAAAAACTGCTGGGCAAGTTTTATGCCATCAAGGTTGTCTGTGGTAAAAAGTAAGTCAAGCGTGCAGTGTACAGTGCAGCATTTATTTTATCAGATGCATTTTAACAGATGCATCACAGGATAGTTTGATAGTATTATTAACTCAGCGATTGTCATGTCATTCTTTAATCAGAAAAGCTCTGCGAGAGGTGGCGGCATTATCAGACCTTCATCACCATAACATTGTTCGATACTACCATTGTTGGATGGAGGATTCAGAATACAAAGTGCAGTACAGTGCAGAAGACAGTAGCAGCACCTCTGAGTAAGTCTCACAGTGTGTTACTGTACTCTGCATATGAACTGATGAAAAACGAAGGTGTGACACTTTACTGCTTTTTTTTTCTTTTGCCTTCTTAGGTTTACCAGTAATTCATCATCGCAGTACCTTTACATTAAGATGGAATTATGTGACACCACGCTTAAAGACTGGATAAGTGAGAGGAATAGCTTAACTCTGCACAACCCCACGAGAAGAGAAGAAAGTCTAACCATTGCTCAACAAGTGGTCAGTGGAGTCGAGTACATTCACTCCAAGAAACTCATCCACAGGGACCTTAAGGTGAGACAAAGTTGATCCAGTATCTTGGGTTTTAAGCTGTCCTATATTTATTGTTACGAAATTAATGTTGTGTTTATGAGTAATTCATTTTTTCGAGGTGAATTTTTAGACTCATAGTCAGACCCTGATTAAGGCCTGTATTAAATATTTACACACCAGACTATCATTCTTGGCTGGATGGAGAAAATATGTATCTGAGCCGTCAGACAGGGAAAACATCCAGCTGTTAAGACGTTCTTATGTGTTTTGTACCACATTTTGTGGCAAATACATCCAATGATTATTAAGATATTTGGAAACAGAAGTAATGGGCAATTACTTTGTAATTTCTTTTTGCACATCATTCAAGGGGCTTGATGTGAATTAGTTTTAATTGCTGCTTTTGCTTTTCAATGGTTAGCCTGCCAACATCATGTTTGGACAGGATGGAGGAGTGAAGATTGGGGACTTTGGTCTGGTCACTGCTGATGCTGATGACGATGACGAAAACCCGATGGAGAGGACCAAAAGAACAGGAACCGTATCTTACATGGCTCCTGAACAAGTGAGATGGTCTATTCTATTTGATTAGAGGCATTAAAACATGCCAGTATACATATGAAATAACTGTACTTTTTTCCTTTCTTCCTTTTTTCTCCTGTCTTGATAAACTATTATATCCATTTTTTTCCTATTTACCTCATACTTATTGACTTTAATCTGTTGTGGTGATTAAGAGGACATGTTAAGCTGCTGAAGTGCCACTACTTAATACTGCATTTTTATTTTATTACAGGAGAGTAAGAGGAACTATGACCGAAAAGTGGACATATTCGCTTTGGGGCTGATATACTTTGAGCTACTCTGGAAAATCTCTACTGTCTCTGAAAAATCTGAGGTGAGTCATTCGTGTCAGGAACTAAACATTGTGTGTAGAAGTTACACAAATGACTCGCCTTGACAAAGTCACCATATCACATAGGCACATAAGTTAGATGCTTTTAAATAACAGACATAGTGTTATTTAAAAGCATCTAACTTTACACCAGAAGCTGATTTCTTTTCAGTATATTATGTAACAAAAGCAGTGTTACATAACATAACATTTTAATCTCTTATTTAATACATATATATATATATAAATTTTAGCAGTCTTCAACAGAGCGTAATTTAATTATTGTTATCTCACCTTGCAAACCTTGCAAACCTTGCAAACACATAACCTTACTTCATCTGACTAGCCACCTTTCCGACAGCAGGTCATGTGCAATAAACAATGTTCACTG
>JBBMJY010000003.1:16123971-16173997 GCA_037833715.1 Toxotes lorentzi
TTTCGTTGTACTTTTGTACAAAGTATGATTGTGCAATGACAATAAAGATTTATCTTATCTTATCTTATCTTATCTTACTAACATGTTCTTTCATTCTTTTATCACTTCATAAACACCAGATTTGGAAGAATCTCAGGAGTCAGAAGTTCCCCGAACAGTTTCCATTGACTTTTTCCCAAGAGGTACATGACCATATTCTTATTATGCAAACTTATTTACCTGCCACAGTATTTCCCACAGGGTGCCAGAAAGGATTTCAGTCTCAGTTTAAAAAGATTTACATTGGTCAGTTCACGTATGGGAAATTCTGTGGAGTTTCAGAAATTTTGCAGTGTGAGAGGATTTATTATTGTTGTTTCAGTAGCTGTTGTTTTTTGCAGAACAAAATAATGAAGTCAATGCTGTCTGCGAAACCAGAACAGCGACCTGAAGCAAGCACAGTGAAGGCAGATCTGCAAGAGTGGGCCAAGATACTCAACGCACAAAAAAATGTGCGTCAGCAAAATGTAACTGTCTGATATTCACGACAGCTTGTGAGAAGTCACAGGAGATTATGGAAATCTGTCTCTTCTGATCGGTCTGTGATCTGATGAAATGATATGATATAATGTTACGTTAAATGATTTGGTCGGATAATGGTTAATTACTGCACTTGTACAGCGCTTTAACCTGAGATCCGTAAACAAAGTACTTCCCAAGGCTTTGCACTCAACTATTCTCTCTCTCTCACACACACACACACACACTCACACACATACATACAAATGGCATGGGATGGATTCGGGGTTCTGTGTTTGCGGTTTAGCCAACTGGGCCATGATGGAAACATAATCAACTGTATCATGATTTTAAGTTTATTCTAAGTTATCTTTTACTTTAATTCACATTCTTAATCTAACCAATCACGAGGTTATTTCTCTGTCAACATCTGACATTTCATTCAGTGCTGGAAATGTACTCTGTGGTGTGTAAATGTATTTTGAGTGATATCACACGACAGCCTTTGCCTTGTATTGAAAGATGTTAAAGTGGGAAATAAAATAATGGTCATTGAGGGCGAAAACTGTGATTTATTTATGGTTTAACTTTGTTTGCACAGCATTGCAGCACACTGTTCAGAAAGTTCATCACAGCACTGTTGCAGAATTTCCCACAAATGTGCTGCACTTTTAGGCTGCTTTGCTTTCACCTTCTGTCCAGTTCATGGTCTTCATCGCGTGGAGCCACCGTCTGGTTCTGTTCTTCTAATGTTTCTGGTCATTATCTTGCTGTAGGATCAACCTCTGACCAATCAGTCTGTCTTCCTTTGCTAGCAAAGTGTGTGTGTGTGTGTGTGTGTGTGTGTGTATACACTTGTTTTATTGTCTCCCTCGCTAAACAGTGTGTGCCGTCTAATCCAACAATCCTGCAATAAAAAATAAATAACAGATTTTACCTTCATGACGGTCATGATGTTTGTGTCATTTATATCAGTGACGATAAATGCAACAATGATATAATACAGTACAATTCGACAGCTCCACAAACCACGTGCTCCAAATGAATAAACTGCCTTATAAACTATGCGCGCGCGCGCGTGTGTGTGTGTACATTACATTTGAATAAATTAACATGCAACTTTTCCCGCGGCAATGTTCAAGCGGCAAAACGTCATCGTCATTGTTCATTACAGACACCTCTGATTGGATGGATGGATTGCATGCGGATGTGGACGAAATTTAAACATCACCGAACAACGGAAAGTGCTGCGGAGCCTCGTGGCTTTACGGCTCGGGATGGGAAAGAGACGCTCTGCACGAAGGAAATGCTCGGAGCTGAAACACGAGGGCTCTGTCTCCGGGGGACCAGGCCGCTCTGAAAGGTGAATCAGAGCCATACTCGATAAGTGACCGTCATTCTCCACGAGGTCCTCACTGTGGTGGGGGCGTTTACCACACATTCACTTGCAAAACTATCTACTGCGTCGTTATAGTTGAAGTTTTGTTCCCGTAAAACCCAAATACTCTGTTTGAAAACATTTCTCTTACGCATTATTCTTACCTCTGAGTGCACGGCTTTGCTCAGCTTTGCTTTCTTATGTATCGTGGCCGCTGATGGACAGTGAAGCAAATCGCATGCTCCAACAGGTCTAATTAAGGAAAACAGGAAAAGCATTCTGGGAAATTGGTGAAAAGCTGCTTCTTTCGTTTGAGGAACACTGCGAAACTCAAAAACATTGTATCAAGCCCTGATCTGGAGTTGACTATTCATGCTTTTGTTTCATCTCGCTTAGATTACTGTAACTCTCTTTTTTTATGTGTTTTAACAAGGGCTCTTTAAACCGCCTCCGGATTGTTCAAAATGCTGCGGCCAGGCTTTTAATGGGAGCTCGCAAGCGGGATCACATTACCCCTATTTTAATTGCTTTACGTTGGTTACCAGTTAAATTTCGTATTGATTTTAAGATTTTAGTTCCGACTTTTAGATCAATACATGAAGAAGCCCGTAAATATATCTGCGATCTTTTAACCCCATTATATTATATTGTACATTATTTTTAATAAGTTGTAATTATGTTGTGTTATTTTAATTGTCTTATTTTTATCTCATGGCACTCTGCACTTTTGTTGTAAAGCAGTTTGTGATCTTTGCATGTGAAAAGTGCTATATAAATAAAGTTTACTTGACATGCTGATTTGTCAAAGAAGAACTGGAGTTATTTTGATAATATTCATAACATTAACTATGGCCTTGTTGTTTTAAGGTGACCCAGGCATGACAGTATGACATTAAACCACCATGCATAGTACCAGGACCCTGAAACTGAAGCAGCTAAATGGAGTTTAGCTGTCATTAATCTGTTAAATTACACCTGTGATTTTACTGTGATGTCAAAATGTCATCTGTGATGTGATCAAGGTTCTACTACTGTGGTTCTCACCCATTGTAGCTTAATTTCACAAATGTATCATAATGTAGTTGAGGTACAAAGGAGGTAAAATAGTTTGTGAAATCTCTAATAGGCCAAAAAAAAATTTAGTTTCAGTTTAAAAAAGAAAAAAAGTTATTGGGGTTTGGTCATCTGAGAGAATAGACATGCTTTGGTGTTGGACAAGTTTCATCTGGGTTTTCTTTCAAACAATAAATGTAAAGTGTTTGTGTGTGTATATGTTGCCATGGTCTTGGCTGTAACTATAGCTTTTAACAATTCTTTATCAGATCCATCCTGATGCCCGTGGTCAATGGCCTAAATGTGCCCATTGGTGTCGGGGGGAACAGAAAGGAAGCTAAGCAGCATGCAACTAAAAGTGCCCTGGGAGGTTTGAGTGAGACGGAAAATCAGAGACCAGTGGTATGATTATTGTTTGTTAAAATGGTGCATGTTGGATTGAGTGTTCGTATTTGAAAGACCATCTACGGAGGCATGTCTCATTAATTGCTTTGGAGATCCTTAAAGATGGCAGAAGTTGCTAAAAAAAAGTGTGTATTTTATTTTTTCTTTCAGACAGAAAATGCAACAGAAAATTTGGCAAAAAATCTTTCGGGACCAGTTCATCAGAAAAGTATCACTAAACCGAACTATGTATGTTGGCTCAGTGAATATGGTCAAAAGAACATGCAGAACAATACAACATGGCATGTTAAAGACTTTCTGTTTATGTTTCAGGTGTCTTCCTATTCAGCTATATGTGATGATGGAGCGCCAGTCAAACCGGACACACCACAAACTGAACCGTAAGACACTGGTTAATGGAGTTTGGAGTTTGATATGTCAATTAATGAAACGTTGATATGTCTATTAATGTCTCTTTGTGTTCTCCAAGGGAGTTCTGTGATGCAAAATCAAAAAGCGTGGCAAACCGTACAACAGACTTTGATGTTTTCCGTGATGCATCAAACCATCCCAAGGGTCAGGTCTGTTATCACCTTTCTAATCTTCAGTCTGTATCATACTGGAAGGAAAAGATCTAGAAATGCATCCCTCTAAACTAAAGGGACAAATCACTGTATTTAAGATTTTAGTAAACTTTTTCCTCTGTTATGGCTGATTTGATGTTTCGAGCTATTCTCCTCTCTGTAAGAGGATGTGGAATCATGTAGTTGAGGATTACTGTGGGATCGATTGTTCAGAACAAACCAAAAAAAGTTGTGATTCAATATTTTATTCAGTTTCCCAAATTTACCTTCAGTTTGATTTGTCTTTAAATTCTTGCCTAAGTTCTGCTGGCACCATTTTCTGTATTTTCTCCAATTACAAAGGAACAAAATCCTGATGTGAGGCCCAAAAGAGGGTAAGTCACCTTCAGAATCACTCTAAAGCTACAGTACATAATATACACAGAATATTACATCACAAATGACTATTGCTGCTAATCATGTTTCATGTCTTCATAGGGCTGCAGAAAATCTTCAAAACGCCCGTCGAAACAGCAGAGAGGTACAGTGCCGATTGGAGAGTTGAATCATTTCAAAAATATATTATTTAAAAAAAAAAATTTGAGCTCTAAATCATGAGTTATTTTGCTGATTAAGGATGTGCTGATTCCTGAAGAAATGAACACAGGAAATGGTCCTAGTGAGCAGACGTCATCGGTGTCAGAAAGAGAAGAGTATGGACATTTAAATCATCACATTTCAGTACTAGCATATTACTCTGTTTTCTATGGTGTTTAGTTTGGGTGTTGTCTGTTACAAAAACTGACACAGTTGTAAATACATGTCTGTTCTCTCAGCTGGTGCTTCAGCAATAAAAAATTTACATCAGACTTTGACTGCATGGAGCAGCTCGGCAGAGGAGCGTTTGGCCATGTTTTCAAGGCAAAACAAAAACTGATGAAGAAGGATTTTGCTGTAAAGATTGTCCCCTGTTACAGGTAAGTCAGCTATAGAATCATGTTTTTGTGTTTTTCATTTACATTTCCTTGCAGTAGGTAACAGTTACAGATGCAGTGCCAGGCATGTCCAAAGTTTTTAATAGCTGTTGTCTTGTACCCCTTAGTATCAAAAAAGCTCTACAAGAGGCGAAGGCACTGTGCGACCTCTTTCACTGTAATGTTGTTCGATTCTACTCGTGTTGGTTAGAGGATTCAGGATACACACTGGACAGTGGGGATGACAGCTACAGCACATCACAGTAAGTCTCATCCACTTATTAAAGAGTAACTTAACAGGTGTTAAGTACTTATTTGTATGTTATTTCAATATTTGTCTTTTCTTATTATTCCAGGTCTTCCAGTAAACCACCTGAAGGGTACCTCTATATTCAGATGGAGCTGTGCAACGCCAAAACACTTAGAGTGTGGATAGATGAGAAAAATGCCCAGAATGGGACAAAAGCCTCCAAGAGAAGAAAGAAAAGTCTAACCATTGCTCAGCAAATAGTCAGCGCAGTCGAGTACATTCACTCCGAGAAGCTCATCCACCGAGACCTGAAGGTGAGACGAGGAGGATAAAATCATCATTTATTACATCAGATCACTTCAGGAGCTACATGTTGTTTGTTTGTTTCTTTCTTTCTTTCTTTCCCTCTCTGGTTAGCCTGACAACATCATGTTCGGGCGGGACGGAAAAGTGAAGATCGGAGACTTTGGCCTGGTCACTGCTGAGAATGATGGCGATGCTGACCTGATTGAGAGAACAGTGTACAAAGGAACCCCATCTTACATGGCTCCTGAGCAGGTGAGATGGTCTATGTGGACATTAACTTTAGTTTACTCTGCATTAGTAAATACTGGTTGTCAAAGGGAGACAGATCCTAACTGCTAGTGGACTGTAATTTGTGATGCTCACAGCAGTAAATGCCACATGCTGGAGTGTGTTATCATGGTTCATAGCAACTTTACTACAAACAAAAACACCTACAAAAATCAGAATGGCTTCATTATTGCCTCTTGTTAATACTGTGTTCGGGGTTTTACAACAGAAGAGTGAGACGAACTATGACCGAAAGGTTGACATATTTGCTTTGGGGCTGATATACTTCGAACTTCTTTGGAAACTCCTCACTGTCCATGGAAGACAGAAGGTGAGCTGTTCACAACAACATTGTGCTTATTGTGTCATTAATACCTGGCTACCAAGGCATAATTGAGCCACTTATCAGATGTGTTAAGCCCGTTTTGTCACTGCATGAATTCCAGGTATGGGGTGATGCCAGGAGACAGAAACTTCCCAATAATTTTGCAGATTTGTTTCCCGATGAGGTACGTCAACATTTTGTTAATGTACTTGCACTATGAATCAGTCAGTGTGCTGATTTGCTCTTCAGTAACCATGTTACACAGGAAATGTGTCGAGAGTGTGTTTAATGGACGTGCACTGTAGTTACTCAGATGGCCTGTCGGCACAGAAAGCATGTCAGCTGAATATTAAAGGGCTGTTTGAGGGTTAAGACCTGGTTTTAGGGTTCAGGTTAGAGTTGGGGTAATTGTTGGGGTTAGGCATTTAGTCTGGAATGTTAAGGTTAGGGGTGAGTGTCAGTGAGTGTCTTTACAAAGATATAATTAAAATACGAAGATATAATTAAAAGTCTGTCTGTGTGTGAGAGAGAGAAAGAGCAACTGAACAATGGTAAATTATTTTGGCACCTCAAAACTTAGTTTGTTTTAGTCTGTTGGAGTTTCTGAGACCTTTTAAATCCAAGGACAAATTGCTGTTTTAATCTTTCATCCAGCCAATCCACTGATATTTTCCCTGTCTGAATATGTATGCATATGTGTGCTTGTAAAAGCTGATTACCCATATACATGGCAGAGAAATCAGTGTTCTCCAGGAGAAAGCTACCTGGAGAAACCAGGTTTCTCTAATCCCCTACGTCAATTCGGGAAACCAGGTTCCTCTTTTACATGCCGTTTAAGAAACTGACTTACTGGAGAAAACTAACTGTAATCTGGTTACTTCAGTCTCAGCAGAGGGGGTCAGTATTTCCTACAGGGTGTCAGTTCACTGGCAATGTTCACTTACAAGGCAAGGTGTTTGAACTGCTGTTCGAACCGAAACAGGGCTGCTGCTTTAATAATGAAAAATATCTATATCAGATGACAGTATTTGGGGAGTATAGCATTAATATATTTACCTTTGACGCTTTAATATATTTACCTTTGTTGAAATGGAGTAATGCTGCAGTTTGGATGGATTTCTCACTGGCTGTTCTTTATTCTGTTGCAGTACCTCATCATAAAGCCAATGCTGAGTTTGAAGCCAGAAGACCGACCTGAGGCGAGTAAGCTCAAGTTAGACCTGGAAGAGTGCGCTCAGAGATTCAACACTCAAGACACCGCGTCGCGCAGCAGGACCTTCTGAGTAACAGAAGAACCAAAAAATTCTTAGCTGTTTTATCATATTTTAATGTCCAAAAAAGGATTTTATATGAGTAGATTTTATATAAGTTAAAATAAAAAGGTCATGTCATGTCATGAATTTCAGAAGAAATGTATATTTTTTAAATATTATGTAAGTTGCATACTGCCTTAAGTCTCTTGTAATACTTGATAATCATTTTACCTTTGAAACAGAAATAAAGACAGAGTGTTTGTAGGACTCTGCAGGCTCTAAATAAGAATCTAAGCTTTGTAAAGCTGAATTCTTAGATGCAGTGTTTTTTAAAAAAATCATGTGTTTGTATGACTTTTACATTACACCTCAAAGATCTGGCGGTGTTATAAACAGTCTCCAAGTTCAAGGCTCCAAAGTGAACGAACAAAGTAGTATTATTTTGTAGCTTTCTGTCTGTTTGTGTTGACTTTGCTTAGCTCTTGTTGTTCTTTTAAAACATTGTTATTGGATAATTAAGAATGAGAAATGTGCAATTAGAGAATTAGATTCATGCTAGGAGTGCACTATATCTTTAAAATGACTGCATCGCAGCCTGTTTGCACTGACAGATGAATGTAAGGCTGTGCATGTTTATCTATGTCTGACGGTCTTTGTTAAAGGTGTAAGTTACATCTTACACAACATGTGTAACAACATATGCAGGGCAATGTCTGTTTTTTCTTTTTCCTTTCATAGCCTGGAGATTATGTGTTGTACAATACATCACAAAAATTAAACAGGCCATAACTGGTTTATTTCATATTGACTTCTGTTATCATTTATCTCTGTCTCTTAGCTCTCCATGTCAACTTAGCAATTCCATCAACTTGATTTCTTTGTGCACTGGGAAGCACACAGAGTATTCCACTAGAACATTGTGATGAAGTAAGACATAATCGTGCTCTTTTGAGACTATACTACTGGCAGTTTTCCCACAGGCAAAATGGCCATAACATTTACAGTTGGATCCACCACATGAGGGCAGTCTTGCCTTGTTATATCTTTCTTCATTTACAATACATGACACAGTTTCCTATTTCCAAAGATGACTGATGACTGCTTTGTTGTGATGAAGGTAACGTTATGAGAGAAATACAGGCAACAATAAACCAGTTATAACTTGCACAAAACATTACATTAGAGTGTACAGTGTTATGGGACAAGTGAAACCAAACACATGGTCCAACACCATATATATGTCATCCACGTGTAATAGCTCAGTTTTGGAATGATGTGAAAACAACGGTTCACCCGCTTTGCCTACTTGCAGTGTGACCTGTAGGGGGAGCTGTGGATCCGTGCAGCTCGGGCTGCTCAGAGCATGACTGCAGACTCCAGGCCTCCTCAGCCTGTGGGTGAGAAAGGTTTATTCACAGTGAGAGGGCCAAAACCGAGGGAGCCGTGTGGCATTTAATCATGCCTCCGGCGCATGCTGGATGATTAGCATCTCTGTGGAAAACAACAGTAACAAGAGCCAAATACAGGATCCCACACAATCACCTGGCCGTGGTGCACACAGTCACAAAGGCCCCCGGTAATCAGCTCAAATCAGCTCCTGCGGCTCAGTATGGTAACTCAGCTATCACCGTACTGCAAAGAGCGCTAACATTTGCATAGTGCCTGTGAATAAAGGCCATAGGTGGATGCACTGCCTTCATGTAGATTGAATAATCTGGTTGATTTCTGGTTTATTAGTCATGGACCTGCCTCTTAGGCCCCGATGGTGGCAGAAGCTGTAAGGAGAGAAGAAGCTGCTGAAATAAACATTTGTACATCCAGGATGAACTTATCCTCCCTATAGAGAACACATTTCTTTGGGTTTGAACATGCCACCATTGTAGAACCATGATACTGGTATTTCAGAGTTTCCAGACATAAATGAAGTGCATCACGTTTTGTTGCTTCATTTATGAATTTCTTAAGTCAAAATTCGGTTCGTTGTGATTACATATTATTTCACTTCCTCAATAATTACAGACAGCTGCAAGCTAAATTTTTCTTTTTTTATTTTAAGATGTCATTTAGATAGCTGCATGACTAAACACTGAATCATTCTTCCTTTGACATTTACACCACCAAAACAATGTGCTCTCTCATTTTAGCAGCATCTAAGATAAGAAACCTGGTGTGTTTCCAATCTTCCACAGCTGTCGTGCTTGTGCAAGCAGGGTTATTGGATGTATTGAGGTCACTTCCTCTGAGAGCAGTGTGGGCACTGAAGCAGTTCTCTAGTCAGTGGCCTGGACCGTGTAGCCGGGGGTAAAATGGACTCACCAGTCAGGAGCACAGCAGTGGAGTGTCTCCCCTAAGTCCCAGGG
This sequence comes from Toxotes lorentzi, assembly GCA_037833715.1. Classification (NCBI taxonomy): domain Eukaryota; kingdom Metazoa; phylum Chordata; class Actinopteri; family Toxotidae; genus Toxotes; species Toxotes lorentzi. The sequence goes on from JBBMJY010000003.1 coordinate 16,133,583, forward strand.
GTTGGAGCAAACAATTACTCTGTGCGTAGCCTCGTTGCAGAAGCAGCAACCAGAGTTTGTTCTGCTCTGTGTGTTTTAGGAATCAGCCTTGCTGCAAAGACAAAACTGCACCTCCACGCCCTTCAAGACATCTACATCAGGCGGTGTCTGATCAGGGCTCTCAGGATCTCCAGGGACTGCCGACACCCCAGTAATAAACTGTTCAAGTCAGGCAGACGATTCTGCAGCATGAAAGCTCAGACTTAAAGACTCTGTAAGAGCTTTGTATCCTCACGCAGTCAGACTGTTAAACAGACAACACTACTAGGGTACAGTGTTCCCCTCTCTGTAGTCCCTCTCTATCTGACTCTGATAATCTTTACATTTTAATTTTTATTTAATTTATTGGTTTAGATACATGTGAGTATGCATGCATGTTGCATGTTGCCAGTGACAAATGAAGGCCCTGAATTTTGAAACTATCTCCCACCAGCAGACATCAAAATCAAAGTGACAGCTGAGGAGACATGAGAGTCCTCAGATAATACTGTCCTCTTCCCTGCCTGTACATATATTTCAGAGGTTTTTGTTGTTAAGTTATAGCCCACTTAACCTCTGGTGAACTCCAGTTAACTGGAGCATGACCACATGCTGCGCCTCGCTGGAGGCCCCACTTGGCTTATTCTCTGGACTTTCCACCTCCCCAGAACCACATCCTGCCACTGTCCACTCCACTTAAGGAACTCTGCCAGTGTTGTTTAAAGAGCCACTGCACTACAGTGATTTAGCATGTTTTAGCCTGTTTACAACAATGCATGGAAACTTCACACGGTTCAATTTTTTTTTTCTCTTTTTCAAGACCTTGTGAAAGTGACTTTTTGTACATAAATGAATAGCAGCAAATTTATTCTGGGGAAACAAAAAAAAGACCTTCTGTCTACTGTAGCTTTTCCTTTCAAGCCATTGTAATCAAATCTGACCTGTGTATCTCAGCTCCTATTTTAAAGAAAACACCTCATGTTCGTTCAGATCCACCTGATTCACAACCCTTACAGTGTGTCCTCCCCAAAGCTCTTGTACTCTAGTTACATAAAACTCATGAGAACTCTCAACTGATCTACATTACATGATTACATGCGCTTTAAATCATGTAATCATGTAATCATGTAATCATGTAATCATGTAATCATGTACATGCGCTTTAAATCAGAGACAACAGACTTTACAAACTTTGCTCCACATCAGCCAAATATTTGTTCATATGCTACAATTTTATTTCTAGCTTATATTTATTCTTAAAAAAAAAAAAAAAAAGACACTGTCTCCTGAGAGCAGGCTTGTCAGACAGAAGAAATGATATTTTCACATCGCAAGATTTTTTTTTTTGGTTAGCTGCTGCTGTTTATCACTGCTGGGTAGACTTTTCTTCTGACACTCCCGCCCTGGTTTGTCTTGCCAGTCTCACTGATGTAGCTGACGTAAACAAATTTGCCTCTACGCTAAGGTATGTATACTCTAATACATCTTAAATCTGTGTTGTCTTTTTCAAGAAACAGGGGTGGATACTCCATGTGATGCATGAAAAAAAATCACTGTTACAAGTAAGTTTATGTTGAAATATGATGATAGGTAGTAAACACATAATTAGGTTGAATGAAGTTCTACAGCTATTATTCCATTAATAAATACTCTATATAATGAATACTGAATTTTCTCTAAAGATATTTCTGATTTCTGGTGAAGTTCATGTTAAATTGATCTTTCTGTGTTGTTGTGTGTGTGTGTGTGTGTTTTATTTATTGTGTGGGTAAAGGCAAGGTATGTGTGCGAGTGTGTGCTCACTTGGCAGATGTGTGCTCTATGTGGCAACTGAAGGAGCTGTCAGAACAACTTGACTTACGCTGCCTTGTGTCACTTTGTGTGGGCTGGTAATTTACTACAAATGATATTGCATTCTCTCCGTTAAGAGTCTGCCAACGCCGTTGACTGGCAAAGCCTGCAAAAGTTGTTTGTCAACTTCCTGCCCCCCTCTAATCCCCAAACGCTCACCGTCTTCATGCAGTCGCAGCCCCGCCTCGCAGCTTTGAAGGTCAAGGGCAGGACGGCAGACACACCTGGTAAATCTTTAATAAGTCACAATGTCAGTCCCATCTGGAGTTCAGCAGTTCACTGCAGAGCAGCAGTGTTTCAGGAGGATCCTCTGAAAGCCAGTTATTCCCCTATTTTCTTCAGCAAAAATGGCACCTCCTGACAGCCCAGCTGTTGCGCCAATTTCATGTCCGCAGGAAAGACACGTGAGGAGATGCAATTATGATGTTAGTGTGGATTTCTCAGGAGGCAATACGAGGAAGAAAGAGACAGGAAAAAAAAGGATTCACTTAAACAGTTCTCATGGTGCTCTGTGAGGAAATATAAACTGCACACTTGGTGTCACAGTTTGAGGTAAAGTTAGAGCTGAAGGTTACAATATGTACTCGCTGCAACCACCGACGCTAATGCTGTTTATTGCAAGATGAATCAAGGACAGAAACATCTGAACATCCCCCTCACTGCTGTCATAAACATCATAATTGCGGTAAATATTAGGCAACAGGCTCATTTCTCTGAAAGACTGTGAAGTAAAAATTTTTATTGCTTTTAAATGATTCAGGAGGAGGCGTCAACTTCTACACCTGCCCCTGCAGACTGACGCTATGAGATAGGATTCATCTCTACGTGTTATTAAAAGCTCTACAGTGAAGTGTCTATAGTCTAGAAATTCGAATATTCAGCAAGATCAAGTGAGATGGCTTCATTGAATAATTTAAATGATAAGTGACAGTAAAAGCGTGATGGCAGTGGTGATTAACTGAGCTGAAAGCGCTCTGTTTTTTTTTAGCAAGGCTGCAGAGAAATAAGTCAGGGAAAAAAAGGCAGGCTCATCAAACCAGCAAATGAACTGAAAGAATGAATCGACAGGAATTAATTACTTTTGTAATGTTTGTGGATTCATGTTTGCCTCTTCCTCTTTGTGTCAGTAGTAATTACGCAGGCACCTATGGGAGATGATAGGGTGGGAGATGAAAGCTGCTGCGAAACCAGGACATGAACAAAGCCAGAAACAGAAAGAGGGGGCCAACACTTTAACACCATGCCATGACAGACAGCCTTTGGGGCTGTTTTATTCAGCTGCCAGGAGCTTTTTAGGATTCGTTTTATCTGCTCTGCCTTCCCACCCACCCTCACGCCCACCCCTCTGGATGGTACTCCAGATGATTTGTGTCCAGTTTGGCTTCACTCGAGCCAACACAGCCTCTAAAAGCAGACACACTCTGCCTTCTTCTCTGCAATCAGCCTGCCTGTCTTGTGTTCGAGAGCTGTTAAACCTCTTTTCTGCCTGAGTGGGTTTGGCCGCATTTAAGTGCAAGGTCACTTCAGGCTGTGTGTTTCAAAGATGAATTTAAAGCATTTTTTAATACTTACAATTTGATCTTTTTTCTAAATCTGGATTTTGCTTTTCTTGGAGGGCGTCTCATAAAAACATTCTGTGACTGCTAAAAGCAGCACATCATGTCTTACTTTAACAAGTTGAGCATTTCATAGTCAATTTCCATCATTCAGTCACATAGTTTTCCTCTGTTTGCCAAGAACATCTTTTTCATCCTTTGCAAACAAAGTTAATCCTTCTACCCTGTGGATGTTTCTCAGAAATTCAACCTAACTGGGTTTTTTTTTTGTAAATGAAAGAAGATCAAGAGTCTACAGCCATGCTAGCAGCTCTGTTTGGCTGTACTTAAGCTAAATGATAACTTCAGTATGACGATAAGCAGTTAGATTAGCTTGTTAGCATGCTAACATGAGCTTATTAGCACTAAACAGTGGTCAGTGATTCATGCTTTGGTGACTACAAATGGCCCAAAATGGCAATTCATTTAGCAGTTATTGAGCTATTTCAGTTCGGACCAGAACAGTGGGCCGACAGACCAATTCTGCCAACCCTAGAGCCAAGCCGCCAGCAAAGACTAAAAACACAGTATAATTAATTCATTACAAGGAGAGAGGTTTGAGTTTGGGTTTGATATCAGCTCCTAGAAAATGCTGCCCTAGACACTTGTATTGATCCTTATTGGATAGAAGCCTATTCTGTCTGGTACCTCCGCAAAATCAATACCAGTCAAAGTCAGTGAATCCTTTGTTGGCCAAAATTCAGCGTGTCAGCAGTTAACAAGCGGGACAGCTGTGCCCTATTGCAAGTTTTCTTAATCAGTGGTGGAAGAAGCACTCAGATCAATAACTTAAGTAAAAGTAGCACTGCAACAGTGCAGAAATAAAAGTCATGCATTCATAATTTTGCCTCAGTAAAATTATGAATGCAGAATTTCTTTAAACTATCAAAAGTATGGGCCTTCAGAATAATGCTTATTGTATTATTGGGCTGTAATTACTGATGATGCAGTTTCACTTTGCACATGTTGCAGCTGATAAAGGAGGACCTAATGTTAATCATTTTATACACTGGAGTTCCTATTAGCTACAGTTATCAAATAGCTGGAGTAAAAAGTATAACATCTTCCTTTAAAATAAAGTGGAGAAGAAGTATAAAGTAGCAAAATTGGAAACGTTCAAGCAAAGTACAAACACCTCAAAACTGTACCTAAGTACAGAACTTGAGTAAACGTACTTAGTTACTTTCCACCACGAAATATTGTCAGTGTGTGATTAAATTTACTCATTTCGGTTCAGACATGTGAGGAAGTTTTGGCTGATGTAATGAATATTTGGGCGTTTTCAAAGCTTGTATTTATGCTACTGGTGCACTGACACAGCACAAAGGCCACAATCATTTCTGCTCTGTATAAAACTCTCTGTATATTGTATATAACCTGATAAGACGTCCTTTTAAAAGCCCCTGCAGGGGTAAACACAGTTGAATCAAATTCAATGCACTGCACATCTGGGCTCTCAAAAATCCTTTTAGGGATGGTTGAGAGTCCCCATTGCTGGCACTGGGCTCCTGTGTTCTTCATCAGACCCAAATTAGTGGCATTACGCTCAGAGAGCCATCTCATAAATGGATTTCTTGTTGTGTGTGAAGCTTCATAGGGGGAATCGGTGCACCATGTGGCCATCTGTCTTCGTACTTCCAGCCTCCTGAGCTGCTTTCCCAGAAATCAACGCCCTGTTGTCTGAGTCACACTCGCCATCCTGTCATGAGCATTTCTTTATTTTTTTTCATCAAGGTCTGTAAGCACTCTTTTTCTCTATGAGCACATGCTGTGCTTTGTCATTACAGGCATGTCATTCTGCAGAGAACATTACAGTTATAATGCCACCCCTAAGAGCTTTTCCCATGCTGCAGCCTACATTATCTCATAGCTGAGAGATGCTGTAATCAATGGTTCATTACAGCAGGATTATTGATCCATTTCTCTATGATATTTCAAGGACCAGTGTGTTTGTACCTTCTTTTAACACATTCGCTCAGCATCCTCTTTATGACATCTATGTTCATGATAAAATCTCTGACGGTTTTAGTTCATTTCAAATGTTGTCGGGAACAGAAACACCAATTCATAAAGGCAAACAAAAACTTGTGCTTTGTGCTGATGCAACAAATAAAAATTAGAGCTCAACCAATAATTAATTTTTAAAGGTATAGTTCAAAGCTAGCTTGGCTCTGTCCGAAGGTAATAAAATCAACCTCAGAAGGAAAGTGAATAAGTGTATTTCCCAAAGTGACAAACTATTCATTTAAGGCTAATTCACATATACATCACAAAATCAGATACTGATACATCACCTGGAATTGGTTTTTCACCACAAGTACTTAATAAGACTCATAAGGATCCCTTAAATTCAGCATTTAAAATATTATAACTGCATTAAATATACATTATGTAAATACTGTAATGCAGTATTTCCTGAGTGGCACCATTTCCTGTATCCTAGTGGTCCAAGCGGTATCTGGTTTGATTCCAGTTGGGGACCTTTGCTGCATGTCATTTTCTCTGTCACCATGTTTAAATACATTTGGCAGTGCTCAAACATATCTTTTACTGGTTGGGCTCTAATAATAAATAAATAAATACCTAGATTAACTAGATTCTATCTTTGTTATGGACAAAGCGTCAATTCCACCTTGGGACATTATCACTAGTTTCTGTAATACTAGTGATGATAAGCAATATACAATGTACACATATATACAATTTACGCATGTATACACACGTATACATATATTTTGTGTATTAATGTATATTAGGGAAGGGAAAACACAATCTGTGACAAAATATAAGCTAGCAGAGTCCACTGCACACCACTAATGTGGGGGCTAGATTTCATCATGTCATCATTTTCAATCATGAGTACATTTTAATATTGATATTAGATTATTATTACTCCATCAGAGACTATCCTTCTTAGCACCTGGCCACATTTCTCTCCCATCTGCTGGCTGCCTGTGAGGACAATGACTGGGCCCACATGCCAGTGAAGTCACCAGACAAATTGGCCACCTCCATTTGGAGCCACAGACCAACTTGGCCTCCCTGTGGAGTGGCACTTGGGTATTTGGTGTGCCCACTGTTCTGTTGCTAATTGTGTGGCAGCAAAGGCTGCTCTGGCAAATGAGTCCCTCCATCACAACTGTGTTTTTCTGTTTTGCCAGTGAGAGTGCCAGGCTGATGGGACAAGGCCGGGACACGCTTTTTTGTGCTTTTGGATTTGGATTGACTATATTTCACTTTAACACATGTAGCATTCTTAAGTATATTCAAGTAAGTGTACCATGCTAAGTAAATTAGATAAACATTGTATACTGAATAATTTTCAGTCTGGAAAAACACTTGGATTTGCCCCTGGTTGCTTAAAGTTCCCAGACACGTTAACTACATACAGTGTGTCCTCTAGGGGGCACTGTTGTATCAGGCTACGTCCCACTCTAAGAGCTGAGGGAGGAGGGAAGTGGCAGGTCTGTCTACCACCCCTATCTGTGTTTGTGTCCTCACTTTGTAAGACAATGGCACTATATTCTTATCCAATCTAACCTCTACCTGGAGAAGGAGACGGATTGCATGGCACTTTCCCTGCTGCAGCGAATTAAATCAGAATCCCATTATAGAAAAACAGATAACACTCCCACAATTCAATACCACCATTGTATGACCACAACAGGAAATATGGCACATGTTGACTGCAGAATATATATCATTTCAAAGAGGAATAACTGAACGGTTCTCAGTGAGGAGATGCTATTAATCGATACCATGCGTGATTCAGAATGATAACCACTCTGCTAATAGAACTGACGAGCTCATTTGAATTATGGATGAATTACTGCAGGAATGTTGATCCCAGCGAGAACAATAGGTCTGATCCCGGTCCAGAGTACATAGCAGTTTTATTAGCATATGTAATTAGTTAGAGGTTACATATGTTGTCTGTGTTTTAGAAGCAGAGCTAGAAGCATTCGGTTAATGCATAATATGCTGTATAATTTTCTTGACCTTGCCCTGACTATTTTATTGTATCGCTATCCTCAAAATCTTTGATTGGCCTGCCCCTCACATCTCACCTCCGCTCTTTTCACCAACAGTTAAACTCACTCGCTCCTCAGGTATTTGAATATGGATACCATCTTTCACTGTGTTATTGGCCTCCTTCGCCCCTCCCGTCCTTCATTACAAATGATCTCTCAGCACTAATGAGTACATGTCTAAAAATACCCTCCTTGTCCAGAGAGCTGGATGTGTCGTGGTGCGTATTGAGCTTTAACAGATGTTAATGGTTATGGAACATCAGAGTGGTGTAATGAATAGAGGCACGGCTACTCCGACTTCATTTAGAGAGAATATTTTAGTATTCAACACGCATCCGCACCCACCCACTGAAATTCCGCAGCCATGGATTCAGTTTAGACGCCCCCGACACCCCTCCAGACTACCTTTTTAACATACCGGTGGTGTTCCCTGTTGCCATGGTTACACCGCATGACCTTTCTTGGGAGGTCGAGCTCATGTCAGTGTGTTGCTCGAAAGATTTCATTCTAGCTCTCCGCTCAATGGTGGTCTTTGCAGTTGGAAATGTTCTCCAGTTTGACGGATGAGGGAAATGTTCCAACTGGACCTGGTCTCGGGGTGAAAGAAAATGTAAGGTGATGGATGGAGCCGTCACCACCCTTGTCTAATTAACTGACAGGGTCCCCTCACTGCCCGCATGAAGTTCCATTGACTCAATTCGTGGAGAGATGTGTGGGCACATCCATATTTGCTTTCGCCAACCTTCTGCACATAGGAAAAAAAGAAGCATGCTTGAATCAAGTTTATCTGCACTTGAGATAGTTTGGCAGTTATTATTGGAGAGGTGACAACCCAGGAAAATCTTAACAGCAAAGCACTGCTGATGACTCACTTTTATTTTCTAGCTTTAGTTTTGGATATTTCTCTGAATTTGCATATAATCAGTGTTTGAAGTTCAACTTGCTGCTCATCTTGAAATGTTTATTAATTTGGGAAATGTGCTTCATGTGTCAAAGTGTATTTCCTCTTTTTAATTGTTTTCCCAATAGCGCTGCCTCCTGCTGTCATGAAGATAACTGTTAGTGATAAGTCCAAATTGGGTTCAGTTCTGTGGTGCTAAGCATCATAGAAGACGACAGGTTTGGGCGAGGGTTAAGGTTGAGCTGAGCCCTGGAGGCTTTTTAGTTTAGCTTAGCATAAAGATTGGAAATGGAGGGGGTGGAGTTAACCTGGCACTCGGCAACACCAATTAACACACTGCATCTTAGTTGTTTAATGTGTACACAAACAAAAATGTATAAAAGACTGGAACATGCCACAACTGGGCACAGTGACTTCCCAAAGTAAGGTGCTGTCTGTAAAGAATTCCAGTGTGTATACTCTCATATCATTCGTACATTTCTCTTTGTTTATGAGATATGAAGTGTTAGTTAAGTGAAATGCAGAGGTGCTGATAGGCAAATATTTTGGTGAGAACCAGACTAACTGTTCCTTCCTGTCTTTATGCTTGTCTAGGTAAAGCTGTCTGGTTCCAGACCTCTGAATTGGTGCCTAGATCTCATAGCTGGCTGTCTCCGTCAGCTGGAGAAAGAATCAACCAATCAGAGCTTCATGGGTAGAATTGAACATGTTGCTATCATCTTCCTGCATTTCTTGTGAGCTACCTAGCTATAGTACAGCAACAGAACCACAAAAGTGATAAGAGTGGATGAAATTGATGCAACCTGTGTTGTTGACTTAGAGATATAAAATCATGTTACTGAACTGCTGCTAGCAAAAGCTACATCAGTTGCCATGCCGACTGAAAATGATGTCTGTGGCATAGACAGTGATTGGTTACAGCAAAAAGAAAACAAATCCCCCACCCCCAAAAAGAAATAGGCTAACATGAACACGAAATGGAAGTTCAGTCTAAATACAAGGCTAGCTAATTCCTGCTACATGCTTAAGGCACAGACATGAGAGATATAATAATACTTTCATCCAGCTTCTCTCAGAAATGAAGTGAAAACACATATTTCCCAAAATGTTTCTTCATCTGGCTGATACTAGTATTTATGCAAGCATGTTTTTCTGCAGATACCAGAGTTATTGCCTGGGCGGACAGCATGGATCCTCTGTCTCCTTTCATGATCAAAGTGGTAAAATATTGCCCTTTTTGGCCAGAGAACTAAGGCGAATGACTAAGACTGGAACCATCAACCACACACCTGCTGTGGATAAACTAGTCATGCCTTTGTCTTAATCAGGCTCAGTTGATGAGTCTCTAGATTTTCCACAATAATAATGCCACTTAACCAACCTGGGCATTACACAGTGATGCACAATGACTAACACCCTGGATGATTTCATCAGGCCCATGAGTTCATTATGACCTGATCAGAAGTGCCAACCCAGCAAAATATTTGCAGCATGAGAATCAGCTATAAACGGGACCCCACACCCTTTTCTCCCTCCGTGAGAACAGGCCTCCCCCCGTTCCTGCCCAAGGGTTTGAGTCTAATTCAGACAAGATGTTGGATGTTCAACAGCCTCCTTTTCTCATTTGTGGTGCAGATCTACATGAAAAGGTGGCGAGCGGCAGGAGCAGACCTCTCTGGAGGGGTTTCATTAGATATTACAATCTAAGCTTCCTCCAAGGCCAGGGTCAAAGATGGCTCCTATTTGCACCTTATTTCATGGCCAGGAAGATAATCGACCCACGCAGAGTCCATCTGGTTCACATGGAGGTCTTGTTTAGAAATGGCTTTTGTAGCACGCAACGCAGCACAGCTCGCACAGCCCTTAAATGAGAGGTAAATAAGGACTGTGTAAAAGAAAACAAAGAAAGATTTGTTTGCTTTCATACAACGTAACCTCAGCTTCAGCATTGTAACCAGATGAAATCAGAACTTCTCTAAGCTTAGTGGGTTCAGATTTGCAGACTGAAACATGTGACCATCTTGTGAGTTTCCGGGCCCCGGCTATCAGTGAGTCTGTTGTCTTTGTGCAGTCTTGCTGAGCGTGATAATGCCAGTGTAACCTCCCCTTCTGTCCTCATGGTCTGCTTTGTGTCCTTCACAGGCGGTAATCAGATACAGTGGACTGATTGTGGAACAAACGACCCGGGGCAGTCCAGCTGCATAGGAGTAAGGGTTTCAACCCTTAAATGATGATGTCACTTCTCCCATGTGACAGGGCTCAGTTTCACTGTCAGATCAATTATTCACAGCGTTTAATTGGATCAGCTGAATCCAGATCGCTCCAGGGATCCATTTCCAGTAACAGCAGCTGCAAATAAACCCTGAGCCAGCACACAAGACATAAGGCTCCAGATCAATATCCGCACACTATAGCACACCTCAGTGATTTAAGAAGTACCCAAATAACATGCAGGTTTGCCTCACTGGAAGGAAATAATCTGTATGTTAAAGTATACATTTCCTTATTTAGATTAATCTGGGCTGCTCCACACTGTAACATATAGGCAGGAGTGGAGCTGATGATCTCAGAGCATTGGGTGAAGGCCAATCTGTGATGATGCTGCATTCATTAATCACACAGTCATGTACAGTGGCGTTCACAGCCTCTTAGTCATCAGATATTCCCCTGGCCTCTGCTCCACTCCCGCCTCCAACTCATTACAAGCCTCCCAGTCAAAGCTGGCCTTTGTGCAGGGGGTCAGAGCCGACCAAGACAGTCCTACTCCCCCCATTAGTACTGGGTTTCAGGATACGGAGTATAGTGCAGAGAGCCTTCCATTCACAAGCTGGGTAATCAAAACACAAGGCCTATATCTCTATGGAAAAGGAGAAAGAGCAGCCCATTCATCTTCAGCCTTAGGACGGTAGTCACACATGCAAAGGTCTTGGGAAAGTTACTTTTCCAACTAAACACAGTCATCTCTGTTTTCACACGAAACCCACAGTGTTTATCTTGTCTTTTTTCAAAAGTTAACCACCTATAAACTATTTATTTAGTATTTATTTTATACCTGACTCAATCTTATCAGTAAGTAGCCTACACTTAAACGTAAGCAAATAAGCTGTCAAGTAATTCAGTGTACACACCACTGAATGATCATGTTAGACACTGAAAGTCCATAAGTTGCTGACTTAAAAGATTTATAAGGTCCCTGGTTACCATCATCAAGGAATTACCCTGAAGGCATGAATACATCTCTTTCATTCCATCCATGTATGCAGTGTTATGCCACCTATAGAGGCAGAACTCACAAAGTCCTGAGTGTCTTTTGGCAGGTTTTCAGACATGTTCTCTGGTAAAAAGGTAACAAAACTGAGCCTAGTTGTGACTCCATTCAAGTCCGATCCTTTGACTTGAGAACATTACTTTCTTTGACTGTCATAGATTCGCCATCCATTGGCAGGGGACGTTAGAAACAAAGCTGGATTCTAGCTAGACTTCTTTTTTTAACAATTTTTAAAAATTATTTCTAATCTAGGAGTTTAAGTGGTTCCTTCAAACATTAGCATTGGCAGCAGTTCAAGCATTGTTCCGAAAGGGAGCTCAACATGATTAAAAATCAATGGGAGTTTTGGATGGATCAGAGCGAGCACAGAGAGTGCTGATCAGTGTTTCCCAGAACCTAATTCTATTAATCATATGTGCTGAGAGAGTGAGGGTCGCCTCAGTATGTACAACCAGCAGCTCTACAGGCCACAACAACCTTGTGACTGGTGACCTTTTCTCTTCAACCTGAGGGGACATGCTGTGGAGACTCAGCTAATCGGCTTTGTTCACTATTCAACTGCAGCTCTAATAAGCCTATTGATCTGTATACACATTGATCCAGTGTTCAGGCTGGAGCCAGGCTGGGTTAGCAGGTTCTGTGTGTAAATGGTGAAGGGAGACAGGTTTGGATTTACCATTTAATGAAGCACAGAGTCCTGTTTGAGGATTAGCTTAGCTTTAGTCTTGCTAGTTTGGGCTCGATAGGCTATATATAAATGCTAAACATCATCTGTATGCAAGTGAGGACATCCCAGTGATTAACTAACACTCACACTGTATGGCTTTCACATTATTGAGGATGCTGAGGATTGCAGGCGTGGGACAGTTTACATATTCAATATATGTATATGATGAAAGGGTCATTATGTTAGGTCATCAGAGACTCCCCTGTGGAATTTACTGGCTGGCTCTGCAATAATAAAGCGGCAAAAATGCTGCGTTTGTCACAAGCGGCTGTTCATTCATGTTACGAAATATGTGACTCAATTTAGCACTTGACTTTCCACAGTATGTGCTGTAATGTTCAGTAAGTCATGTGGGACATCATTTATGGAATGTGGGCTCTGTCTCCTGATTTACTTAGATCTTTAGCTACGCTAGTGTGCCTACCAATAGCTCTAGTGTTGGCTTCTTGGTTTGTTGGCCAGTTACAGTAATATCTGTCCCTGTTAATAACTGTTGGATAGACGGCCGTGAAATAGGGTACAAATATTAATGGTCCCCAGAGGATGAATCCTGAAGTGTTCAGTGTTTTATTCCCAAATGTCATTCCCATCAGCCTCAGCTGGACTTTCTGCTAATTATCAAACGTTAGCATGCTAATATGCTCAACTAAGACCAAACATGATAAAAATCATCATACCTGCTAAACATCATTGCAGCATTGTCATTGTGAGCAAGTTAGCAAGCTGATATTAGCATTTAGCTCAATACCCCACAAGCCTTACAGAGCTGCTAGCATGCTTTGTTATTCAGAAAACAAAAAGTAGAGGCACACTGAAAAATAGCTGAGAGAGTTGGTGAACTCATAACTGATGTTAAACATGACAAAATGTGTTCCCTATTTTTGACCACTTACATAAACATTTTCTGTTGTGCCTTGAGCCCTGACAAGTTTACTTGAAGCATCCTGCCAGAAAAAAGCTCTGAGACTGGGCTGCTGTCAGTGCTGCACTCAAATCCTGGGAGAGTCCTCAAAAACAGACTGAGTCAGAGAGTGATTGGTCAAGGAAGTGATTTCCTCTGAAAATCATCTCAGCACAGCCACACCTTGTTTAGTCATGTACTTATTCCCCTCTCCTAACTGGCACTCAGAGGCAAGACAATTGCTGCCTCGCATACTGTAACTCAGTCATCATCATAGCTCTGAGATTAACAGCACTTCCCAGGCAAAAAAAAAAAAAAAAAAAGCACTCAACTCTTTCGTAACAAACATGACCTGACAGGAGAAAAGGCTGGGATAAGAGAGCGAGGGTAGTCAGAGCTGACATTGGGTTAAATACATTCGAGTTGCAGAAATGAATTAGGGCAAAAAGGGAGCTCAAGTAGAACAGACAAGCCTCGGTTCCTCCAGGGCGATTATGAAACTAGCCTTTACAGTGAAATGATTCTCCATTCTGATGTTTTCATGAAACATTTCTATTTCTGGACTATCCTCCCATCACCCTCGCTAAGCAAGCACACAAACATCAGAACATACTCAGCACATTGGACATCACACAGGGTTATTGTGGATGGCAGATGTAGTCATTCAAACATGCAAAGAGTGCATAAGAATGTGTTCCTCTGATAAGGGGACATGCACTCTCACACATGAACATGCATGCATGCACAAAGTGAAAGTACAACGCAGTAGAGACGCACTCTGCATCAGTCAGATTGAGAGAAGGAAATGTTTTGTGCTAAAGCCGACGTCCTTTGTAATTTGTGTATTCGTTGTACATGCACACATGTCCTGGAACACTGTACAGTCCTTTTCCTGGTGCTCACATGAAAGACTCAAATTAGGGTTGAGTAACAGCGTTGCGTAATTCTTCTTTGTTTTCTCTGGGACCGATGTGGAAACTGTACTGAACAAAAAGTCATACAACAGCTATGTCTAATTCCCACTCCCATCTCCCACAAAGCACAACAACACGCACACACACTCTCTCTCTCTCTTGGCCCTGTGGCAACAAATAATTCATGTTCGCCTTCTCTTACAGAGTGAGATCACCAGTCTGTGTGTGTATGTGTTGCAAATATTCTCAGCTCCCACAGCCAAGTCTGCCCTGCCCCCGTCAGACAGCAAAACGCTTGCATGTGTAATTTTTGGCCCAGAGGGTTGACGAATGAAAAGTAACAGTTGGTGTGCATGTGTGTGCTGTCTACTTGTGCCAACATGTTTTCTGTTTTCTTATTTGTGGATGTGTGTGAGCCTGGAATGCTTTGTGTTTCTGGATAGCGAATCTCCGAGTGCTCTCTAGCCACCGCCTCTGAGCAGGGTCAGAGGTCACAGCGCATATTGTCCCAATATGGAAACCACACTTCTAGCTCTGCAGCACAAAGGCTGGCCACACTGAGCTCTTTGTCACAACTGCCAAAGACCCCAGTCAGGTCAACAACACTGCCTCCAAACCAATTAACAAAGGATTTGTCATTTGTGTCCCAAATACACACAAAAAAGAGTGCATTTTCTCCACTGGTTGCAGTCTAAACATGTAAAAAATACTAGAACCTTTTCCTCTTTTGTCTATCTCTAATCTTTAAAATAGCATCAGAGCCATCTGGCTCAGCTCCAGCTGTTATGAGGGAATGGAGAGGAAGAGATGGAGTTGCTAGGGAGAGGGAGGGGGTGCAAAAAGGGATGGAAATGGAGAGAGAGCCACAGACAAGGAGGGGTATCTACAGTAAAATCCTGTTATGCAACCCCTTTTTTGTGGCTGGCGTATTGCATCTGTTATAAATGGAAGAGGAAAAACAGCTTTGCAATTAGCACTCTGTGTCCTGAGGGTCCTGGTCTCCCCCAATCACATCGCTCTGTCCTGCTCTCCCCAGCGAGCGTGTTGCTAAGCAGATGATGTGACTCAGGAACACACACTGCTCTTCTTATAGTGTCAGCGTGGAGCAGACACACTGATAGCAAGGCACTGACTCTGCCTGCATGCGCGCTGATGTTTACTGGAACAGACCAGTCTTGCAAATTAAACCAAGCTGGGTTGTTGTTTTCTCTGCCTCGGCTGCACCCATGAGTGCTGTGAGAGTCGGACATTTGGACAAAGCTTTAAGCCCTTTTTTTTTTTCTTACGTTTTGGGCACATTCAAGGTTTACAGCAACTTAGGGTGTGGTCTCCATACACGGGTGCTTCCTCTGTGGTGAGCGGGGTGTTTATGGGTCTGGCCCTGTTTCCTGACTCTCAGATAAGGACCACCCACCGAGGCCTCATCACTCCAAATCCGTCAGCAGTTAATGATCCCTGGGGAGGCTCCAGCGTTCTTGTAGCGGAGCAGTGATGAAATTACTCAGCATTTATCAAAGTCTCCAGAAACATGATCACTAAGAAAATCATAAACAGTAATATATATTGGCAGAAGAGTGTTTCCTTTTGCTTGGCGGCTTGTTAACATACCATTTTACTGACGGTGATAACCGTTTTTCATAAATACAACACGGAAGCATGTGTCCCCTCAGGGCATGCTGTTAAGAAGGGCAAAATATGTCAGGTTCAGACAACCTAGCTCAGGCAAGGCCTTTTATCTTCATTGTTCCACTAATTGTTATATAGTTCTTTTCAGAGGTTAATCCGAGCTGAAACCAGGTAGGTGTGTAATCTGAGCATGAAAAGATTGGATGTTGAGGTTGTTCAATTAAGTCAGGCAGCACTGAAATGATGCCTTGCAGAAGCACTCAATGCTCTATCTGCTGGTTGTATAAAAAGAAGGAGGACACAGAGGCTGTATTTCATTGTTCCACATGGCCGCGGCTAATGGTCTCCATCCCTAGTGTGAATGGAAGGTATTTGTGTGAGAGTCTGATGCATTATTTAAGAGTAAACATGGTGGAGACAGAGAGGCCCAGCAGTGGTGGGTTAGTATTGATTGTGACAGGCCAGGAGACATGCACACCTCTCTTAAGTGTCTGGGGCTTCTCACAATGCCCCCACAAATCAACTTTTATTGCTCTAGCTTTGGAGTCTCCGCAGTCAGCAGCCTATCAGGCAAAGCAGCTTAGCAGAGATAGCCTGCGGCAGTCCCACAGTGGGCCTTAACGCTATCAATCGATCATTCATCACTAGTCCCTAGGAAACAAAAACAAGCAGCCAAAAGACAACCAGGGGAGGGAGGCAGCTGAACTGGACTGTGTCACACAGCTCTTGGCTGGGTGGAAAAACCCTGTCAGGTTTTATTTGCGAACAGTCCATGGCCTGTTCTGTGCAGCAGAAATTGAAACATTTGAGGAGGAGAGGGAGAAGAAAAGTAATGAGAAAAACTTTCTGAAAGAGGCCGAATGAAATGTGGCCCCCCGGTGCCCCCCTCTCCACTCTGCACCCTCCCTCCTCCAGCCCTCCTGCACATTCCTCTCCCCTCAGCAGATCTGGCATGCCCCACAGGAGGCGGCGGCAGCAGCAGCAGCACAGTAATCTTTTCAAAAGGGCGGATTTGAGCGGCCGCCAGGGCAGCTGGCCAACTATTTCTCATTTGGAGCTGGCCTGGAGATGACCCTCCTGTTGGAGCCCCACTCTCAGGAAAAACAAAAACGCAAGCACTGAGTAAGGGAGCGCCTTGGCAACACTGGAGAGCCGGGAACAGACTAGCAAAAGGAAAACAGGGAAACCGCAGGCCTGCTCTCAGGAACATCTGCACCGCCTTCCTGTTAAAAGAAAAAAAAAATTAAACTTAATACTGTCTGCATGAGCCCAGGGGACTTAACAAAAACATGGGAGGGCTGTGTTTCATTCTTTTTCTTCTTGGAACTCTGTCTGCATGTCTTTTTTTCCCTTTGTCCATTTCCCTCTCTGTCTAACAATTTCCCGAGCCCAACAACCCCCCCCCCCACACACACACACCTCCAACCCCCCATCCTCTCTTCCCTCCCCGCAGCCCTCCACTGAGCCCTGGCCTCTTGCACTTTCAGTAGAAGCCCACCCTTGGCTTGGGAGGAGCTGGTCTTGGTCCCTGTTATGCTTGCTCAATGATGGATGGACGGGAAAACTTAAGAATCCAAGTCCAGCATTCCTGCTTTTACAGTGGGGTGAGCGGGTGGAGAGAAAAGGGGGGAAATTCCTGAGCATCTTTGTAATCACTATATGTTTGACAGCAACTGCAGTGACCTTCATCCAAACTTGCGGT
The DNA here is from genome assembly GCA_037833715.1 of Toxotes lorentzi. Taxonomy (NCBI): domain Eukaryota; kingdom Metazoa; phylum Chordata; class Actinopteri; family Toxotidae; genus Toxotes; species Toxotes lorentzi. The sequence continues at coordinate 16,151,117 of JBBMJY010000003.1, forward strand.
CAACCCCCATACAAGAGTGCCCAGTAATTATCTGGGTGTTTCTTGCAAAGGCAACTGAAAAAAAAAAACAAAAAAAAAAAAACAACCACAGCTTCCAGAAAAGTGAAACAGAGAAAAAGGACAGGACATGTGGAAATGTTTGGAGGCTTAAAGTCTTTGTGAGTCAGACCTAAGACATCAAATTCCACATGCTGGCTTCAGATATCGTGTCTGTATGCAATGTTTACAGCCACACTCAGCCCTCACTTGGCCACTGGACCAATAAGATGCCCCTGTGGCCAGCGTTAGAGGGGGAGCAGGGAACAACAACAAAGAAAGCCCTTATGTTTTCCCTCTGAAACCCGTCTCTCACCCCCTCACACACACACATACACACCAAGAAAAAAAAAAAAAAACAACGCTCCAGTAAAAACTCATCACACATCTGCCAGATCCTCTGAGGCCTGCCTCCAATTATCCGCCCACCACGCTGGAATCCCAGGAAGGCTCTGTCCGGCAGAGCATTTGATGTTGCCACGCAACATTTGACAGAGAACAGGGCGGCTTTGAAAATCAGAGTGTAAACTTGCCTGCCAAGTTTGACGTGAAGAAAGAGGGGATGGCGGTGGTGGTGGTGGAGGGGGAGGGTGGCGTTGGGGGGTGAGGCGGGGGGGGGGTAGACAGACAAGGAAAAGGCCACTAGATGGAAAGCAGCTGCTGAGGGCTGAGAAACATTGCTTTAAATGGGCCCAAATGTGGCAGAGCCCTACCAAGCCTCAGCCAAGTGGTCAGCATTTATCCTTCTGGGGCCTTTTGCTGATGTGTGCAGAAGAGAACTGAAGAGCAAGTTGCAAAAGCACTTGTGCAAACTGAAAACGTATTTGAAGATTGGGGTCACGCTCTTCACATGGTTTTCTCTGTATCATGTTTATAGTAGCAGCAGCTAAAACGCAGGAAATCGGGGTAAAAGTGCTGTTGACATACTTCCAAACAGGATCAATATCACCAGTTTTATGCACTAAGTTTGTTTCTTGTTAGCTACAGTGTAATGACCTACATTATTACTCAGTTTCTTCCAATAGGGTTTTAGCAAAAAGATCCTAATCATTTCTGTGACTGACGGAGAAGCTGGACCAGGTCCATCTGAATCATCTTTCACACTAATTATCGTTTCGGAGCACAATGATGAATGTAAAGTGAAACCACGACTGTGCGCTGTGAACCTCCCCAGGCAAATGTGGTCACTCCAGCTTCAGTTTGTTTGGAGTCTTTCCCCATTACAGTATCAACACGACGATCTGGAAAGGTGACACCTGGGAGGCATGACTGTCATGAGAAGCAGTGGCAGCGCCTCGCATAATGAGACAGCCACACCTCCAACACAAAGGAAAACAAGTACAGTAGAGGAGCTGCATTCTTTCCCACGATTACTGGAAGAGAGAGGTAAGGCGAGCCGGATTAGTTGCAGCGCAAACGCAACGTGCGCATACAAACCTACACCCACCTAAACCTTTCTCTGTTGTCAGGCTAAAATGTCATAGCTTTAAAACGTCCTTCCTGGACCACGTAATGACCGTCAGGTTTGTGGAATTGTTAGATGTGAAATCATTTGTCAGAAATTTCCAAGAAGAATGAGACATGCACCCAACTTTTTTTTCAAACTGTAATAAGTTACAGACAGACACACACCAGTGAGTGTTTAAAGGGTAAACAGTGATGCTGGCAGATAATGTAAGTCTCACCTGATATGACCTGTTTCACCGGCTATAAACAAATGAGGATTACCTAAGTAAACTCTCCAACGCTCAAACAAGATTTCTTTACTTTGTGTAGTATAATCACCTGCAGTCATGACGTGAACGTTGGAATGTATTCTGGCTGTGACCTGCTAGTCCTGACATTAAATGCTAGGGAGTTGAAAGGCTACATAACATTGCTCCTGTCTTGGTTGTAGCATGATAATCGCTGACAATAAGGCAAGGTCAGATGACACGATGTAAGAAAATCATTCATGACTTGCACAAAACAGCAAGTGGAAACTGAGCCATGACACCCACCCACTGTTGTCTCCTGCAGGATAGGGGCAGTAGTGATACACGATGATCCCCTGACTCTTTGTCTCGCTCCGTTTAAGCTGCAGATAGTGTTACACACTCTCTTCCGGACCAGAAAAGATCACATTGTCCTCTTTGACATGCTGGGCTGCATTATCTGTTCAAACAGGTCCAATTCACCAGCGCTCACACAGATATCAGCCTGTTCGACAGAGACGGCACATTCGAACATGTGACTCACATGGTGACATGCTGAATACATTAATATGGAGTGTAACACAAGGAAGTGGGCTTGGAAACAGAAGGGATCTTTTTCCAGAGGCTTGAAGAGTAGTGATGTAGGCCTGCAACTAATTATTTTCATTGTTCTGCCTATAAAGAGCCTAAGGTGACAGTTTCAGATTTGTTGTTTCACAGTTCAAAACCCAAAATATACTGAATTTAAAATGATTTAAAACAGAGAAAAGCAGAAAATACTCACATTTAACAAGCTGGAACAGGAAAATATTTGGCATTTTTGCTTGAAAGATGACTCACACAATGAATTTTTTTAAATTAAATTATTGCTGATTAACTCTCTGTTAGAGACTAATTGATGAATGAGCGAATTGTTGTGGCTCTACAGTGATGTGTCCTACATTTTGATGTGATACTTGTTAGTTCAACTCAGATTGTGTGTCATATTGCAGCTTCCCACCTACATCCTCTCACTGGATACAAAATGGCGGAGGCAATTTGTGCGTCGTGAGGGGATTTCTCTTAGCTGAAAGGGAAATAAATAAATAAAGAAGTAAGCAAATCATGTTTGAAAGGATTTACCCAAAGGGCATCAGCTGACTGTCTACAGCTGCTTTTGGCCCTTGGAGTGGTCTCCATGGCAACAGTCCTTCCAAATCTGGCCACTGCCAGCCTCGCTCCATCATAACAACAAATCCCATTGATGCGTCTGTGGAATGCGTTGGCCTGTTTCTCGGGGAAACCTGAGGCCATTTGCACAGCTGCTCGGCGCTGAGTGAATGTACAGTTTCAGACTTCAACTCACTCTGCTGAAAGTAAACCACACAGAGAATACAAAGGTGAGCCTCAGACAGTCCTCCTGGCATATTTGAAAAGCTCAGAAAACTGTCTCTTTAAAGATTTTACTCTGTCCTCCTTTCAGACGTAAAATGCATAACTCGCTGAGCACAGACTTTAGTGCCCCCACATAAATCACACCCTACACGATAATGTTTGAAGATGAAAATGTGTACTTTAGTCTGCCCATGTTTGTCACTATTGGCTTTTCTAAGGGTTTAAAGCTATTTAGTACCAATCCAGCTGCATCTCAATCATTTGACACTAAGCTTTTCACTCATTAAGATGTAATTGCTGTTGTCACGCAACTGGCACATCATTAGTCAAAAATTAATTAGTTCTCTGTGTAAAGCAGCCTCTCAATAATAAGTCAGTGTGTAAATAAAGACCAAAGGGGGCCTTGAAGTCAGACTAGTCAGGGCGAGGTACATACCGCAGATCCACAAAAGGATGAGTGACAAATTAGTGAGCCTAATAAGAGAAAACACCAAAGCAATTCAAAGATGGTTTCTTTGATGGCTGTGACACAGTAATTTCTATGTGTAACATTATTGAAACCTGCTTCAGATCTCTGGGGAGAGCACATTAAACTCTGTTGCTCCCTTTCAGTGTAAGCCCTGTGAATGCAGCACGAGGCTAAAGTAAATATATATCACTAGGATTCCTGTTGGGAGCGATGAAGTCAATCAGTCAATCCCATGTTTAGGAGTTTATTCATGGTGTGTGGAGCTCGGCAATGACTCTGTCTGCTTACATGAGAGATAGACAGAGAGCGCCTGATATGGCTGCTCTCAGCTCGCTCTAAAAGCATCTCTGGAAACTTAAGTCTTAATATTGAGTTACTCTAATCAACTACTTCATGCTATTGATCTTGTTTCCCTCCCTGGCTGCTCGAGCGGTGAATGGATGTGCAGAGAACAGTATGGCCTTTGTGTAAAGTTCCCCCTTCCCCCCACTCGACCGCCCTCCATTCGCCGTGGCTAGTAACCCAATCTTCGAAGTCACGAGCTCCCCTCCTCCCCCCACCAAGCAGGTAACAAGACCAGCTGTCGCCATGGTTACAAGCCACAACTAGTCTCAAGACAGGGGGGAGGCGGCGAGGTGGAGGATAGGAGGAGGGGAGGCCGGGTTCCAATCACAAGGACGACTCAATCACATCCAGCATCAGCTTGGCTGCAAGCAGGCAATCTCTTACTCCGTGCAACATTTCTGCAACACAAGATTTAATCTTGCTGCCATTCTGCTAAATGTCGTATATTAGGGGAAAGAGAGAAACACCTGACTGTGGCTCAGAATAGCATGATTTACAGCCTGTAGAGGAGAGCAAAGCCTCTGCTACCGGTTAGGCTCCTGTGAGTCAGCTGTAGATGCGCACAGGCCATCTGGCTGCTAACTCACTAACAATGCCATCAGCCAAAAAGAGAAAATATGTAAGGGGCATCATGGCATGATGAGTGTGCAGCAGTTTCACAAGACATTGGCTCACCAGTATCAGTGGATTGGATTCCTCATAACTGTAGACTTAAATAAACACGTTTAATATATATATTTTTTAAATCTAAGCTTAAACTGTCCTTATGGCTGCTTACAACTACATTATACAGTTCCATTGACTATTCATTACGTGTTTATATTCTGCTTAAAGGGGATTAAAATGAAGTGTTAGCAACATCTGCAGTATGGATAAATGTTTACTGCATTAGTCTGTACGTCTACCCATCCACTCATCCAAACCTAACTTTGTTAGACTGTTGCCATGGCAACTGGGAGAGTGAGCCAGCTTTGAAATGTGATTCTTCCATAAAATTACAATGTCTCCTATTCATATGGATTCCTCATCGCCACTGCAGCCCGTGACGAGAATACACATCCGCCTGTATAGGTGATCTACCGTATACTGAGGATGTAAATTAAGAGGCGGGGATGTATGAGTTCCTATCAGCTAATTCTCCAGGTGTTTATATTTTACTCAGTCAGTGCCATCCACCTACAGCCAGCAGTCCTCCCCCAGATGTTACGACTTCCTTAAACATTTAAAAATAAAATATCATGGAAAAGAAATAGATGGGGCATTATGAAAAATTAATCAGCTCTAAGAAGCCACCTTTTTGATTATAATTTATTCAACCGCACAATTAGCAGCAGTTAATTAGCATGGGTAACATACCTCCATCAATCCTAATAAGAACAATACCGTGTATTCTCTTTGAAATGTAAAACCACTGGAAAGGCTTTGTCTTGAACATGAAAGACATTTAGACAGCAAAATAATAAATTCCTCACAATGCTTGTCTCATCAGTATTATCATTATTCTTGTGAATAAGGAGCTCGAGCGGTCCCTTGCCGACATGTATGGGGGATGAATCACTTCCATTCCCAACCCACGCTTCCTCATGCATAAATTCTCATTTGTTCCTGCATTAGGGTCATTCTGCAGTAATTGTTTGTTTTACTTTTGATGATTGAATAACAACCTCGCGGTGGTGCCATGCTGTGTTTACCACATGTTGCTATGGTTCATGGGCTCCTTTAATTGGATTTTGTTGTTTCCTGGGAAACAAGGTAACCCACTGTATTGCTCAGCAACCTTACAAATTTACCCTGTGTGTGTCAAGATGCAGTCTGATGGGTTTGTATTTCAGATTCGTCTAGCTGATGCTAAATACAACTAAATGAAAAACATTTGATTTTCTGCACACTGGAGTGCACGGAGACGGGAGAGTGCTGTGTCCATGTGAACTGATGGGTGAATCATTACGAAGATAACATACAAGCTGTTAGCTTTTTTCTGGCGATGGTCAGGGCAAAGAGAGAAAGCACTGTGATGAGTGGCATGTAATTACCATGGCTCACTGCCTCGACTCAGCCCCCAGGAGCTGGACAGTCTCACGCAGCCCTCCACATAAACAACTGCAACAAACAGCAACAGCAACACTAAAACGTCCTTGAGTTTGTCACTCGGGCTGCGAGCCGTCCTCTATCAGAAGCTTCCAGACTCTTGGTCCACTCGATGCCTGAGTGACTAATCGCTTTAGAGGAGCGGGGACCAGCAAAGCCCAGGGGCACAGGGTAAAACTACTGCTTCACTGCAGTTCTCGAGTTTGAGGGGGGAAAACACAAGGATAGTGTGGAGTGTGAGTGACAGAGAGGGTCTGAGAAATGAAGGGTTGGCAGGAGGAAGTGGAGAGATGAGTAGGATATGAAAGGGGGGACTGTTGGGGGTGCCAGAAGCATATCAACACGCATCTGACTGCAGGAGGTGATATTTGCCCATGTAGGCACTCACTTCCTCCTCACTATGCCCTTTTCCAATAGTGTGCAGGTGCCTCGAGTTGAAATTTGTGAATTCATCAAAGGATAGAACAAGAGCCTGTGCACGTTGTGAATCATGCAGGATGAACGCCATGCAAAATTGATGCCGCCGCCTGCAAACTCCTCAATTATATAAGTTTGCCTGCATGTATGAATCTATTAATGTGTCTGCAGTGCTCTGTTTACAGCTCTATGTGCATGTGTGGATGTCTCACGGCTCTGCACAGCTGGTGTTTTGAGAGATGAAGAGGAGTCTGTCTCTCCCCTTTATCTGATATAGAAGATGACTGGAATATTAATGGACTACGCAGAGCAGAGCACAAGCAATGCCCAGGCAGATTTATTCAGCAATCAAGAGGATGTGCTGAAGCAAAGAGTCAGTGTGAATAAAGTCAAACAGTGTTGTCAGTGATGTTCAAACCAGCAAAACTGGGTTTGGTGTTTTTATGTGAGCATCTTTTCACAGCTTTTTACTTCAAGTTTGGAAAAATGTTAGAAGTAAAGGACCAAATGAAAAATACCACTCATTCCTCTGGGCTCTATACCATTTGAAGATTGTTTTTGGTCTCAGTGGAAACACAAGAACAAAAAAGTAAATAAAGAACGGTTGAGGTAGGAACAGAAATAGTTTCCCTTCAAAGGCCTCGTTTCATCACCTGTTCGTTTGTCATACACCACCTCTATCATCTCTCGGCGCCGCATGCTCACTGCTCCACGTTGTAACAGAGCTGCCGGCCCCGCCAATATCAATCATCTCCCCCCTGACGGTCCACTCGTCCCTGTGAACCCAGCTTGCATGGAAACACAGGGACAGGAGTGCTGCTGTCATGACGGGCGAGATTAAATGAAGGGGGATGAAAGAGCAAAACCTTCAAAAGAACAGAAGCCGACAAGCCGGACAAATGACACAACTGACATGGATAGCAGACTATAGCACAGCCGCACTGACAAGATTTCATTTGTTACCTCCAGTCAAACAATATGGTGCGATACTGGTGATGACTGAACACACAACATGTCATCTGTGTGCACGACGTGTGTATCTGCATGTGCCTGAATCCTTTCGCTTCTGTGATGCTTTCAGGAGATTATTTGTCTGTTTGTATATATTTGCACATCTTTTATTGTTCCTAACAAGAAAATTAATGAAGCCAATTATGTCCAGCACAGAACAGATTCTCACTCCTGTGAGTGTGTTCACCATGGCAACCGTCTCCTCATCCTGCTGCATCATCGCCGACCGGTGACCACGAACAGCAAGAGCTGAGAAAACAAGCCAGAGAACACATTCAGGCAAATTCGACAGGGGATTTTCAAGTGAGCCCAGCTATCTCGGCCTGCTTAATATTCAGAGAGCAGACTTTATCAAGTTAACATTTGAAGTGTACTTGTCCAATTTCATAGCACCAATCTATGAAGCAATCAACGCATATTACTTGACAAGTTCGGCCTCACGTGTGACATCAATTAGTGAGCTCTTGTCATGGGTATTTTTAGCAATGACAGACAGTGACCGGTTCGGAACATTAACAGCTGTGAAATGATACTGAACGGTGGCATTTAACCATAACACAGTTTTAAGCTGCAGACAGACAGCCGAGCGTCGCTGTGTGTGTGTGTGTGCGTGCGCAGTGTAGCGTGTGCCAGCTTCAGCAATGCTAGCCACTGCACTGGTCTTTGCTGGAGTCGGGCCAATGTCATTTCACAGCGCTAAGCCTTGTAAGATAAGATGGGGGACATCAGACCCTGACCAGCTCAAATGAATGGGATGTCACTTCTGCTTAGAACCACATGCCTTGTCCTCTACACCACTGAGTATGTGTGTGTGTGTGTGTGCATGCGTGTGTAGACTCTAAACAGAGAGGACATATCCAATCCTAAGGTAAGGGTTCCACTGTCCATACCCCAGGTACCCAGGTAGTGAGATGTAATAAGACCCCCCCTGGGAGAAAGAGGCAGGACATCTGCTCAATGATCGCTGATTTTTAATCTGGCCTGGGTAATTGCCCTGAAACAATGGTGCTGCTTGAGTCCTGCAGGATTTCTGTGCTGCCTCGGGCAGGCGCAGGAACAGGTGGGTTTGCTCCTTTGCCTTCAGAAATTGAGCACTTCTAATTTCAATTTCCACAAACAGATATTTACACATGAAATAGGTACAATGTGAACCTGGCAGAGGTGTAACTAGTCATGTCGGTGGTGCCAGTGCAACCTCAGCCTGCCAGCAGATCATCTAAAGGTTACCCTTCTCAGAGGGTGAGGTTGAAAGGTTGTTTATTTCAAACTGTGGGCCGGGGGTGTTGCCATGGCAACTTTTCATGGCTCTGGCACTGGTGGGCGCTAGGGCGGAGCTTGGCGTCGGCCCAGGAGGCAGCAGGCACACAGGTGCCCCGGCCCGAGCAGCTGCCTCCCCTGTCAGATAAAGAGTGGATTGTTGTTTTCTCCCTTTCCCCCCCCCCAACACACACGTCAATCTCCCTCACCCTTTTCACTTCTCTGTCTCTTCTCTTCCCCTTTTTTCTCCTTGGCCTTTGATCAGGGATTGGATTTGCTGGTAGAATGACAGAGGCAGGAAGTGCTCTGAAGCACAGGAGGGGCTAAAGGGGCCCCAGGGCCAGAGCCAGGGCTGTCCACAGTGCTCTCTGTTTCCCTGGGCCTGCATCATCCCTGGCTTGGCCTGGCCCTGCAATCACAGAGCCTGGCTTTCAGCCTTGACTCTCATCATGGTCTATCTGTCAGACTGTCCCAGTCACAACAGCCCAGGCCAACTGATCGCAAAAGGGGGAGGGCCGGCTGCAGATTGAAGCCCTGCCTGGATACAGCCCAGGGCACAATGGTATCATGTATTTATCCACAAATCACAAAGATGACCTTCTCTGTGTCCTCAGGCAGGATTATGACCTTTGGCCCCTTCCATTCTGTCCAGTAGGGTCAAAGGATTTCACTCCACTGCTCTAACCTTTTGTTCAATACTCTCATCTAACTTCAAAATTGGTATCTAGCACCGCAAAAGCAACAATGAAGAGCTCTACATTAAATACCTACAGGGACTAGACTTGACTGTAACAACTAGCTGTGTTCAAAATACTCACCAACCATTTCGGAGGCCTGACAAGAACTTAGAGCAAAATATACTGTAATTAGCATAAGTGGAGCTAAACATCCTCAATATTCCCTCTAAAAGATGTTTACTGGGCTAAACTGTAAACAGAAATCTGAAAATGAGCAGCTAACGTGATGCTATTTCAAGCTAACTACAGCCAAACTAGCATGCACAGTAAACTTTGAATGTCCCTGTACTGTACAAACAACAGGAAAAACGCAGAGAAAAGGACATTGTGTCCTCTCCTTTGCTGCTCCTTTAGGTTGTAACACCTGCACCACTGTTTAAAAGCCTTCTGAGGTTCTGAGCTGTGATCACATTACAGAATTTTGTATTTACTTCTCTGAATTGTCCGCCTGTGTATGAAAGTGTAAGCTTGTTCAGCTTGTGTACATTACAGTGAATGTGCACAGGGGCCACTGACAGCAGGGCGGTTGACCTACACAAACTTTCTGCCACGACAGAGTGGGTGGAACAGTACCTGAGACGCCTGAGATCTCCTGCGACGCCCTGCCCTCCTTCTACTGTTTACTGGCCAGCTTATCCTGTTTATTTGATTCAATTACAAAACACACTCTGTTACTGATCTGTTTAACGTGGCTCGCTGCCAGGGAAAATAGTCCTGTTCCCAGCGATTCCAAGAAACCGGGCATAGTGGTCATGGAGGCCATGATGATGACATGTCAGTGCAAGGCTAACACAGCGCGCCGCTTATAGTCACAACTCAGCACAAACTGTAGCCTTGACAGTTTGAACAAGCTGTACTCACATATGCTTTCACTGATTCAAGCCCATAAGAGATAATTGGCAGAACATAACCGGTGGATTAAGATGAAACACGTGAATAAACGAGCGACCCACAGGACGGTAATGTTTGACCGTACAGCCTTACTTTGTGTAATTCTAAATTCATTTGAGCTTCACAGATTCTGGCAGCAACAGCGTCTCTGTTTCTCTTCCCTTCCTCTGAGAGAGGGTAAAGTTCAGTTGATCTCGCCTCAAATCGCTCCAAATATCTTTGGAGCCACTTCAAAATAAGCATGAAGCATTCCTGCTCCAACATTGTAAAAATCCAAGGCAGCTGTTTTGTGCTTCTACGGCTTATCTTCCCCATGTAAAGACATCTCCGGGCTCCCAGAGAACACAATAGCCAGCTGTGGCCAAGTTGAGATAAAAAGCAGAAATTTAAGCTCACGCAATTACTTTTCTGTCCTCTGAAAAACGCTCTCCAACAGAGTGAGGAGAGAACACTTTAGTTTATATGAACGTAACACTGTAACTGTGCAGTAATTTCTTTGGCAGCAGCCTGAGCTGGCTTGTTTCTGAGAGCCATCTAGCTGCTGAGGGATTACAAGCTGTTCAAAGCCTCTGAAGGTATGTGGGTTTGGACGGCTGATGTTTTTCCACAGCAGTAAATGGTATTGCAGTTAATTCTGTATTTTGGCAAGGATCTGCAGCTGGAAAACAACTTCTCTGTGCCAGAAGCTGTTTATTATTGCAGAGAGCTTTTACCCAAAATGGCCATTCAGCTACTGTGGTGTCCATGTTGTTCTGACCTGGTTGCATAGTAACCAAGCAAGAACGTGGCCGACTGGAGGATAAACATGAAGCACACATATGCACCCCCGCACACGCTCAATATGACAGTGTACAAACACAGCGGGTCATATGCATTTGAGGAAGTGTGAACCTTAACAAACAGAATAAGGAAGGGATATGACTTTATCGTCTGCTAGACACTGACACAGCAATTTTTCCAATGAAGTCATACATGCATGAATATCCCAAGCTGCACATTAAGTAGACCACAGTTATTATCTTCAAATGTGGTGCAGCTTTTTCACCCCATCGTATTTGGAGCAGCTGAGATTCACTTGTATTTTTAGCTGCATACTCTGTGCAGGCTATTTTTTCCCCCCATACCATACCAGAGAAGAACAAACGTGGTTACTGCTACCTGATATAAACACAAATCATCATCAAAGCAGGGAAAGAACAAGGTGAAAAACATCAGGAATGCACAGGAATGGGTTAACAGTGGACTCAGAGCTTTCATTTCCTCTTCTGTTCCATCTGAACAAACAAGGCGGGTGACCTGACAGAGCACAGAAGGGGCGGGGCAGGAGGGAGAGAGGAATGGTGGTGGAGGTGGTGGTGGGGGTTGCCGTGACTGGAATATAACCAAAGAGAGAAGGGGGGGGGGGGGGCAAGCAGACCACGTGATGGTGAAAAGCCTGCAGGCTGCTGTGCTGGGAAAGGCAGACAGAGACATCCCCCCATATTGACGCTGCCGTTTCACCACAACAACAGTTCTGGGAAATGGCCGCCACTTGTACTGTATAGCTGCTATTTACATGGGACTGATTCAGCCCCACTTATCGATTTTAACATCAGCTACAGTGGCTGGTCAGACCCTCTCGCTTCACTCCTCCCATTGATTCCCTCCTCTCTTTCACCTTTTTCAGGCTCTCTGTCCGGTCCTACAAGGCTTTATCTTGCATGAATGAAAGCAGAAGCAGAGAAATACTGAACAAATAATGAAAATAAGAAAAGTGAGATAAACACAAAGCGAGCTACAGGGTGGAAAAAGGCAGAAGTGCTCAGGGATGATAATAGGGGGAGAGAGTGTAGTCTGGACCAGAAGCACAGGAGACATGAGTCATGGACAATCTCCCAGGGGTCTTGTTGGTGCAGTCTATAAATGGAAATAGCAGAAAAACAGCGGCTTCCCTCGCCCACCCAGGACTAGGTTATGCCTTATTAGAATTTGATGGCTTATGACAGCGGCTGCTTTGTTTAGCCCCAGCCTGAACTTCACTATCAATTTTTTTTCTTGACATGGCAAAGACCATGGAAAAATGAATATAAATGAACATAAATATATATAAAGTAAGCTGCTTAGTGTCAGAAAAATCTTTCTGGGATGTGAGAATATGTTACTGAAAACAGGTCATGAAGTGTTTTTCACTAGAAACTCTTCATGGAAGTAGCTGCCTTATCTTTTTTTTCCCACAGTAAACGCAACCTATATCTGTTAAAATAAGTTGATGACTGACATGAACTAGTTAACTTGGCTCCTTGGTTTCCCCTTGGCTACCCTGCTGTGGAGCTGGCCTAGATCAAACATTGCCAGATATCTGGGACAACCTCTGAAAAAAAAAAAAAAGTCTCGTAAAGTGACCAAAAGGGAAACATTACCATGAAAAATATACAGTATGTGTTCTTAAATCTACAAGAATTCACATGGATAGGTGAAAAGCACCTGAATATATTTAGTTAAGTACAAATATTAGGTATTTGTACTTTACTTGACTATTGCCATTTACTGTTAATAGTACTTTTAACTCTTTCACACTTACTTAATATGTCATTTACTAGTTACTAGTAAGAAAAAGATTAAAATGGGGGTTCCCAGCCCTTTGGGTTGTGCATAGTTGGGGCTCCTTTTAAATTTTATTGTGTATCTTTTCATTTCTTATCTCACTTTTTTGGGACCTGATAGTTTTAGATGTCTATGAGTATAGAGTCTATGTCTATGAGACATTTCTCCCTTAAACCTCTCTATGAAAAAACACAAAGATGTGTTGCAGGACTTTGTTTTCCCGTTCTATTAATCATCTTAAAACCCCTCAGATTTATCTAGTGACCCTTTGGAGGGGGCCCCACCCTAGGTTAGGAACCACTGGAACTGTATATAACTAGCTCGGCTTACTTATGCAGTGATGTATTTGTTTTAACAATATAATACTTATATTTATAATGATTTATTTAACATATGGGTTGTTTTTCTGCATAGTAAGTTATTTTACTTTTGATACTATCAGTACATTTTGCTGATTAGACTTCTGTACTTTGGTTTCACTAAAATTTTTTAAAGCTAAAGGTACAGATAGCTACACAAATGTTACATATATGTTTCTGAGAAAGCGGTCATACACAGAATAGCCTTGAAAGGCTGCATTTGGACAGTGTCAACAGTGTCTCCTGTGTTGAAAAGGTGACTGGCTACACTACATGTCTGCGTGATTTCATCATCAGCGGTGTCATGTCAACCTGGCGCTCCATGGCTGCTGGGAGTGAGCCAGTGGCATCACACCACCTGCTCTACCTCACTCCCTCCCTCCTCTCGACCTCTGAGTGGAATCTGCCCACCTGCTTCCATGGTAAGCAGACACACCCTGCCTACCGTTCCTCCCCGCTAGCCTGCAGGTAAAGCAGAGCTAGTTTGCACAGGAGCACAGACGCAGACAGAGCTCCAGGAGGCCCGGCCACCATACCAGAGGAGGGAGGGATCTATGTTGCTGTGGGCCTTTTGTTTAGCTGCCACCACTAAAAACTCCCCGCCAAGTCGTGTTTGCTTTTTTTTTTTTTTTTTTTTTCACCTGTCGTCACACTGCTCTATTTCATCTGTAGGGTTCATCCTAGAGATCATCCCTCAAGGCAGTGAAAACATTATCTCAGTGGAGTAAAATCAAGAGGTAAAGTGACAGAGGTAGTTTTAAGTGCCTCACTGAAAACAACACAGGAGCCCTTTGGCTGTTTGTGTGTGTGTGCGAGAGACACAGTAAAGTTTTCAGGTTGGATCAAGATGCACAGAAGGGGGATGCAGGTGAGGGGCCGAGGCACCCCGCTGAAGGCTACCCCTGTGTTTATCGTTGGTGTTGTTGTTTTAGTCATAATACTGTGTGTTTATCTGGAGCTGATGTTGACGTTTCCTTGGTGACAGCTCCGATGTTTCATCAGTGGCTGGTGTAATATTTTGGAAAACGAATAAATGTATTGAGCCCATTGCCAATGTGTTCTGTGCTTGTGTGTGTATTTATTGATTTATGCCAAAACATCTCCTATAAATTCATTAAAGCCTTTAAATTCCAATAAATGTGCACATGCTCAATAAAATACCTCAGTTTTCCACCACATTTTGTTCTGTCAGATTGCAAGCACACTTACAAAATACAAAGTGACATGTAGTTTGTCTAGTATATGATGCAACTGAAAGCAAGCAGTAATAATACAGCTAGGCAGCCATAATAATGTGTATTTTATTTTTGGTTTATAAGCTTTATTTGTTTTTCCTCCAGCTAGATGAGAGTAGTGCTGGGTCAGCATGGCGTAAACAGCCCACAGGGGCTCATTCTTAAACATAGTCCTCCTCCATAAACTGATCACACCGCAGGGCTTTGGCTCTTCGTCCCAGCAGCCCTCTGGCCCACATGACAACAGGAGGCCTGTTTTCCCCTGCAACATAGCAACACCGCCCTAAGCTAACTCTGACCCTTGACAGTCAAAACATATTATTGGCCCAGGTGACAGGAGCTTTACACTAAGTAATACAAATACTCCAGGGGTAGGATGCTGTAAGTGTTCACACCTGCTGTTGAGCTAGCATGATGTCACTGGTGGAGATTTGAATATACAAGGTGAATAGATACCACATATTTGCTTTGTTAAATAATTTTCCAAAGAGGATTTGTAAACAAAAGTGTTCAGAGTCTGAGCTCAGGGCCACAGGGGAAGCTGCAGAACCAGACGTTTGAGTCTCATATTTCAGAGCCACGGAGACAGTTTAGGCCTCAGCTGGGCCACATCTACTGTAAGTCTGATTCATCTTGACATCTTTGCAAGGTTAAAGACTCGGGAAAACAAATCAACAGCCCCTTACACCTGGGCATTATCCAGCCAATCTATAGGTACGCGAAGATGGAGCTGTTCTTTTTCATTATCACTGCAGGGGTTTGAGTCATTGTAGAATCACTGTGGCGCTGCAGCACCAGTATTAAGTCACACAGAGGCAGACAGTAAGCAGGATGGGTAATTCACCACCATGTCCTTACACCTCCTTCAACAGTCTGTTGTTTGTCCTCAAAGACAATGTGCTTGTGTTTATATGCCCTCATACATATCAATTACTTTACCACTTGGACAGTGTCATCCTCAAGGTGCTTGAAAATTAGGTTTCAATGTCAGCTGAGAGGCACATTCCATACAAAAATAACAGAGTTTTCACCTCCAGGCTGTTCAGCCTCCCCGTCAGCACACAGTGGCTGAAACTGAAACCCTCCCATCTAAATAACACTGAAATCCAGGCTTACACAAGCAACGTATTCCTCTTGCATCAGCAAATGAACTTCTTTCCACATAACAGTTCAGCTGTCAGCAACTATGGTGGGTGTTTGTGAAGGGAAAAAAAAGATGGGAAGTGAAACCTCTCTGTGCCTCTTTGTTGCTCGAGCACATGGAGGATTGGATTCCTGAAAACTCGGACAACAAAAATGGCGTCACCCTCGCTATGAGTCAGAGAGACAGAGTGTGCCCTGGATGAACTTCCTGTTTCACTCTGCCACAGATATAGGGTTTCTTCAGCCCAGCCACACACAGGAAATGAGTCACACTTATTCACCAGTCGTCTGCAGACTGCAGACTCTTCGAGCCCCTGAGTGACAGGCCGTGGAGGGGGCCAAATTAGCTTCTGAAACTTTAATCTCCTACAACTCAATTATTTAATATCTGAGCCACCCACTTCAAAGGAATACCTCGGCTCCCTCCTCCCTGGCTGCCTTGATGGAGGCTTTCAATCCTGTCTCCTAAAGGAGTCACCATTTTATATCTCTACCCTGTGGTTTGAATGACGTTCTCCTGAAATCTCACAGTGCTTCCTGAAATCCGAGATATACTGTGCTAATAAACCGTAGTGCATTAAGAGCTGTGGTAGCTAGAGGTGAAATTGTAGTACGAAGCTTCAGTTTTGTCACTATGTATTCACCCATCCTAATTTTGGATTCCCTGTCCAATTGTAAAACAAAATCATTTGCAGCTGCAGAGCGTAATCTCTTCAGACTCAGAAAAGGCAAGAGGAGGAAGCAATTACTGTGATTTGGAATGGAGCGTGAATACAAAAACTTAATGGAAATATGCAAAACAAGCTTATGTAACCAATACGAGATGAATTTTAATGCTAGCAACAGTGAGAAACTCGGAAATGTACTGGATGACTGTATCTGTGAAGTAAAGTCACGTTTTCCGTATAGTAATAAAAGTCCTCTGAATTCAAATTACGTCCTTGTTTACAGCCAGATTCAGAGCGGAGATGAGGTCATCGAAATGAATAGGCAGCAAAGGTAAAGAACAGAAATAACCTTGAAACCGGGGTCATAAATTATTTTGGAATTGGCCTTGATTTTTGTCTCACCCAGCCACATAGCACATTTCCAGACCTGCATAGCTATTGGCTCTGTGGAAAAGTGGATCAGAGAAGTGGAAAGTTAATCCCCAAGACCCTCCCAGCCAGAGATGAGAAGAGGGGGGCTGCTGGCAACTGCAAAGAGGCATGGGGGCTTTCTGTCTCTGCGGATTTGCACGCATACACACACACATATCCTGCTGAAGTGACACACACACACACAACCACAAAAATAAAGCAGCCATACAGACAACACACACTTGCAATGATATGAAACACCTCCTGGTGCACTGACCAAACTCAAGTTGACATTTGTATTTCGGCAAAAATATTTAACGTACCTTATAACTCGTACGTAGATAAATTAGCTGGAGTACGTTTAGTCAGGTCTTCGTTTACACTACATTTATAGTCCATTATTTCATATTTTTGTATGTATGTTTAAACAGAGTTAGCCAAAAGCACCTCATTTTAATAACTTTTTGTAATATTAAACATCTAACTATAGTTAAATAAGAGATAGCCCACATAGCTCCCACCTTGGCTGTGTTACCAGTATGGCTAAACTTAGCTAGCATCAGTGTTAGCCAAGCTACATTCTTGAAATAAAATATGTCACACTCATGGAGCCATTTCTACAGTACAATACTTAGCACATGTTGTTTGGCGATCCACCTGGTTTACTTCAATTACACTAACGCTGCAGGAAGCTTGAAAATTTCAGCTGACATTTACGTGGCTCGGGTTAAATAATTGGCTGGCCAACAGTTAGCCTTAACTGACATTTAAACTGACATTTAACTGACATGTTAGCACACAATTCAAATCACACATGTATCCTCTTTTCCGATGTTCACGTTAAAGAAACAGGGACAGATGAAGCTCAAGAGAAATGTTTAAATAAAATAGAGCGTTACCTGTGTTAGCTGAAATGGAGTTTCCGGAGTTTCCAGAGTGCCCAGGCGTGGGACTGTAGCTGTCCTCTCTGCTAGCTGGCAAATCGAAGAACCATTTAAAGTAGTTCAACACTTTGGGAGATACACCTTTTTGCTTTCTTATTGAGTATTAGATGAGCAGATTGATAACACTATTTGTCATGTCTGTATGGAAAATTTGTAGCTGTAGTCAGAGGCTGGTTAGCTTAGTTGAGCTTAGCGTAAAGGCTAGAAACGGGGGGAAAACTTGAACTGGCTAATGACTGTTTTCTTGGCCAGGAATGTCCAACCGTTCCCTATTTTCTGTATAAATCTAAGGTTAAACCTCTATGTGGCAAAAAGTTCCATGATTTGGTGGATAGAACCCTTGGGTTTTCTACTGAACCTTTTTATGAGAGGAGTTTTCAGACTATATAGTCTAGCCTTACCACATAACAACCATCTTTCAAAATGGTAAACAGGAACAACTATGGCTGCCAGCATCACATCATATCTGGCACCATCCGCCTGTAACAGATGGCTTTCCAGGCAGACTGTATTAAATGTACCTAATGAGCCAGAGCATGCATGATCTCATGCTAGCCTACTTCCATTCTTAATCTCTCTATATCATGCATGTGTGTGAGGGTGTAAGCGAGTGGCCAGTATGTGTGCACTAATTCGGCGGGTGCATGCATGCAAATGCAGATGTGTCTGTGCGGGTGCAGGATGCAGGATATTCTTTGCTCTCTTAAAAGCCTTTTCTAAGTGGAATGACTCTATCAAGGGAACAATGGGTATTCTGAGCCCGGCAACGTGACAAAGGTTCACACTGACACGCTTTCCTAAATTAGGCTGTTCATGCACAGGAGGGAAGTGAGCCCTGCTCCTATTCTTCTCCTCTACTCGAGGGTCACTGTGTAGACAGGAAAGGCCACAGAGACATATGACTTGACATGCTCTCTAAAGTAGGTTAAGGACACTCTACTTGCAAATGTAAAAAATGCAGTGGAACACTATTTAAACAGTGTATGAAAGGAAAAATGACTCTGTGGCATGTTTAAGCTAAATGATTCTTTTATTGTCATGGATGACATAAATCCCTGAGGGGTTTGGATAAATTAGATTTTATTGTCACAGAGGGATATATTGTCACAGGTCAGATGCCAACAATTACATTGACAATTTGGACATTAAGTTGATGGTCTTATTCAGTGATAAGCTAATAATTCCCAGATCACCAACAATACAGGCAACCAAGTCATCTATCTCTGACAGCTGGAGAAAGAAGCCCTCCGCCCACATCCACTTCACCTTTTCACCTCTAAACACACAGGGATGTAAAAACCAGGACCTTAACTGATCATTATGAGATAACCTGCGCTACGTCAAACCTTGTTTTTTTCAACAATACATGTTTCCCCCTTCATATAAACACGGGCTGCTCAAGACGATGTTGCAACACTGCAGTGGGGAGTTGCAGATGTGAAAAGAGAGGCCTTTGAGGGAGCAGAGTTAGGGCCTCCTCAGTTCCACCGTCTTCCCTCCCTGACCCGAACTCCCACCGCACAAGTCTGCTTCCAGGAAACCAGCTGTTGGACTGGGGAGAAGGGAGGAGGTGATATTCTATATCAGGGCTGTGAATCACAGTTCCATGCTCTGTATTTTTCCTATGGTGGTTTGGCTGCCTGGCTGGCTGGCTGGCTGAGCAGCAAGCAGGGTGCATGAGGAGGAATGTATTGTGGAGCAGTGCCCCAGTGGTGAGGGACTGACTGGGAGACTGGGGTAGGGAATTGCTGCGTTATTACATGGCCCTGAGGGTACTTATTTAAACCAAAGTCCTGTCTGGACTGTTGCACTCAAACACTATTATTGTAATGCAGCTGCATGAGACACAAAGGCAGAGAGCTGGAAATGGGGAGGAGGAAGAAGTGAGGGGGACAGAAAGAGAAAGAGAGTTTTCATGGGAGGGGGAGAAGCGAGAAGAAGGAAGGGAGAGAAGAGGGCTGGACAATGTCATCACTCCTTCCCAGGAAACGGCACAAACAATAAGTAAAAATGAGAGAGCCCAGTGCAGCAGAAGAGGGAACAGCACAGGGGCAAACAATAATTAGCCACTGGATGACGAAGGACCTACGTAAGTGTTATAGAGAGGTAAAACAAACCCACATTGTGAAAGTATCTGTAGGTGCAGGATGTTGGGAGGTAAAAACAAACACTGCAGGTTTGACTGAGTGTGCATATTTAGATATGACACACATTCTGAATAGCATCCTGTTTGGAAAGATTGATCAAAACAAAGAGCAACAGCTAAGCAGTCATTTTTAATAGAAGGAGATGGATTTGTTTTAGGGACGGAAAGTCGCACATCATGCAAGATTGGGAACTGCGAGTATCAGCGCAGATCAGAGCCGGGGATTCGTGCGAAGTGAGAGGAAAACTCACAGAGTCTGGCCCACACTGTGGAATGGCGGAAATCCTGGTCTGATTGTGCGGCAGTGTTTGCTTGTGCTCAGACAGCTCCTAGGAAAGGAATGTGTGGCCTACATTCCCTTCCTAGCCCCCGCCTCTGCTTCTCCAACACCAACTCTCACTGTCAGCACGGTGAAGTTTAAGAGGCTGCACACCAAAAACAACAAACGATGGAAACATTCAGAGCACACAGTCCTGATTTACAGGCATTTTCTGGATGGGATGGGGGGTGACAGGGCTGCAGTTAATAAAAAAAAATACCCCTCATGGCCATGAGACAGTGCTTGCTCTGCAGGTCTGGATGTGCTGCTATGCAATCATTTCAGTCTGTCACAGGAGGCAGGAATGGGTTAAGTCTGCTGCAGAGGGAGAGAGAAGGGAGAGGAGTGTATGGGGTGGAGGGTGGGGGTGGGGGGGTCAGCTCTGCATTCAGATGAAATTAAATGGAGGCTAAAGTGCTGACTCACTGCCTTCAGGCCCTTTATTACCTGCTCCGTCACCCAGGCTTTATGGGGTGGGCTGCCAGAAGAAGGCTGGGGGTGGGAGGGGGGGGGGGTACAGCAGCAGACAGCCCTCATTTACAGGAACCCTTCTGGAGACAATAACACTGCAGCCAGCCAGCCAGTCAGCCCCATGGCTCACCTGCACTCTGCAAAAGTACCCTTTAGGACAACCCTATCCAAAAAAGCACACACAACCCCCATCCCCTCTCATTTTTGGTGGGAGGAAGCCTGCTTTTGCTGCTAATGAGACATCAAAGGGAGCTGGGGAATCTTGCCTCTGGGTCTGGTAGGCCAGTCTGTCATGTCATGTGTGTATGCGTGTGTGTGTGAGAGAGAGTAAAAAGCCTTTATTTGCTTTTCTGTGCTTCTGATGGAACAGTAATGTGTTTTACACCACAAGCAATGTGAGAAATAATATGTTGAAAGCGCATTCATCTTGTACATCTATAAAATGTTGAGTTGAATAGGAAAATTTGGCTGCAGTCAAGCTCGTGTGCCTCATCGCCCTCGGCACCCGATCACGTTCTAACGCTTAGATGTGTAAGCTATCACGGCAGCATCATTTGCATTGCAGCATAGCACTCACCTAGCAGGAGGATAGAGTTGTTAGCAGTGTGAAAACAGAGGTGGGGTGGCGACGGGATAACAGTCAACAATACTTTTTTTTGTTTCCATGTACTTCTGTTGTCTAAGGGAAAACACTCCACTTCACTTTCACTTTCAGTGCTGTTAAAATTCTTCCAAAGTACAACAGTAACCTCAGTGCTACATTTCCAGTAAGAATCTGATATTCGTGGGTCAAGACTGTTTGAAAGTCAGTGTGACTATGCTGGCAGTCACAGTGGATCACTGATGTTGATACTAGATAAACAGACATAATTTGAGTGGTTAGACATTGTGCATGATGTATGGCTGCGGCAGGCCCTGGAGCACTCACTGGCTGTGGAAAGCTCTTATTGCTGCTGATCAGACGAAATGGACTCCAGCACTGTGTCAGGCTCCAGTTTGTCTCAAATGGTGTGGGCAATCAGAGCATACAGCCAATAAATGGATGCATTCTCTCTGTCCTGGCTCTGCCTCTCCATCTCCCTCATTACTCTCATTACTCTGCAGCTTGTGGGTTATCTAATGCTCTCCCCATGGCTTACGGTTTGGCTGGGGATTAGACTCATTTTTCCAAGGGCATTTTATAAACAACCCTGTGTGCCTCCCGTTCCCGTGGGCTGAGCTGATGTAGCAGCAGAATTTATGACCTCAGAGGCCTTGTGGCCTCACTCCCATTGCAATACATTATTCAAATTCATTCTCTCTCTCACACAGAGCGGAGGGCAATTATTTGAATATCCGCAGGAGTGCAGCTGAGTGCCGCGGCTCATCTTCAACAGCAAAGACGTTGAAATTGCCTCACTCTGGCGGATCAAGGTTGTAGGCAATGAAACACTATAATTTATGACACAGTTTGATATTTCAGTGAAGTCATTGATTCCCTTGTGTCAGACCTTGGGAAGGACGGCTTCAGAATTCACAGAATGTAATTCCAATTCTGTCTCGATGAGGTTAAAAAAGAAAAAATTCTTGCAGCACTAATTGGACACTTGGCTGGCTGCACATACTGTAAAATGGATTTTCCCCTGAATCAACAGAAACAACCCTCAGAAATCTGACATCGCGCCCCGGCCCTGCAAATTACTTTCAAGGCTTCTGTACACGGTGTAGCAAACGAGAAGTTTGTGCTCAAAAACCAAAATCTGAGTGCTGCCTGAGCATAAAAACACAGCCTGATGTCATGCATGCACACAACTTATAGAAGCTGCCCCACTTCAGCAGTGAACAGATGCAGTGTCCTCATTTCTCGTACAGCAAAGCTCTTCTCTGTCACACACCTACATCATGATGTAAGTGTTGTTCACACCACAACAACACATGCGTTTGTACCATTCACAGATTCCATCACAGTGCCTCACAAAGACAGACTATAAGTCGCACTGAATTACACACCTCCTCCTGCATGAAGACTTACAAATACTGTACGCTGTAATTATGATTAACAAAGAGGAAGGAGGTGCTGCAGTCTTTTCCTTTTGAGATTTGGACTTACCCTCCCAAACCTCATTCTAGTTTCATTTCACAGCTTGAGTCACATTGATGAATTCCTCCTTATTCATATTCAGCTGTTTTTAAACTGTGTTTTTTCCCCTTTACCACAACAATGCAGTCAGAAATTTTATTTAAGTTTACATATATATATATATATATATATATATATATATATATATATGTGTGTGTGTGTGT